>WOGN01009716.1:0-10702 GCA_015342105.1 Leptinotarsa texana | reverse complement strand
TATGGAAGATGAGTATCTGGGAGATGGATACTCCAACGTGGGATGCATCTTCGATGGGTCGCCGGCGGGCGTTAAACGTAGGACAGGAGTAGTGGAGATGGACGACGGAATGGACGTCCGACGCCAGGCGTCGCGACGCCCCCAGGCGAAAACCCTTAGCGGTTCCTGGGAGGGAGACAGTCGGCGCACAGGAGCGCCTTCTGCCTCTCTAAAAGGAGCAACTGAGGCCCTAGCGGAAGTGCTAGGGGGAGGTGGAATGCCAGGGGGGTATTCTGAAGGCAGCAGGGTCTTGGGAATCTCTTCATGGCGGGCGAGGTTGCTCAACCAGATCAACCTATACAACAACATCACTACAGCAGTCGGAGCAATCAACCCTCCCGTCGAGCTCAGACAGGAGCTGAGTCCCGAAATCCCTGGGACTCAGGTCTGGGAGGCCTGCAGGCCGCCTTGACTAGGCGAACCAAGGATGGAGGTGCACGGTTTGTGGCGAGAGGACAACCAGCGTACCCGGCTGGACTACGAAGACCACCACAACCACAATAACACACATTTTAAACAATTTTATGATTCCGGAGGACAGATTCCAGTGGAGCATTTGCTTATTCCTCTGCAGGAAAAACCGGCAAAACCCGTAGCACCACATCATTTGAAAATATTGAACTGCCAATGTCCTCTCTCTCATAAAACAAGATGTAGGGTGTCTCCAGAGGCTCCAATAAATTCAATATATCGCCAGAACACTTAGTGACACGACTATCGTCAAACTTAACCCAGTCCGTTTCGTCTTTGATCAAGGCGTAATAATACCAGATTCAAGCCACAGTGAATAATGACTGCATGAAGGTTATAATAGTGGTCTGCTAGATTGGAGTGTTCATTTTTTTGAAACTTTGTAAGAGTTTGGTGCTTTTGTTAGAGGTTGAGTCATGTTTGAAGATCATCAACGTCATTATTAGATTGACTGGTGCTTTGCACGGACTGATCATATGAGGAAACGCTAGTTGAAGTTCCAGAAATGCTTATTCATGTTTGCTACCTCTTGAACATTTACTACAAAGTAAACAAGTCAGGATTTTTTCAGCCTGGTATGGCCACCCTATCTGTTATGGCCACCTTAATGAACAAACTCATAAAATAAGATCCCTCCGCAGTTTAAAAACACCCTTGATGCATTACAGTAAACTGTTATATCGAGTGGTCCAACGAAAAGTATGCACCTTGCTTTTCTCCTTTTTTTGTAATTTAACGCAAAAATGCTCGAACAGATCAATTTTGCTTTTGAGGGGGACACATTTTAAATGTATTTTTCTACCTGTGCCTTCAATCCCCAAGCGAGGGTGAGTAACAACCCTAAAATTTTAAATAGAAAGTGGGGTTGAGTGATATATCATTTGAAAGGGCACAAAATTCTCTTTCTAATGATACCTAATTTGTTGTATTTACTTGAATAGTTATAAAAAAAGCAAGAACATTTACTCGATATTTTTGGTGTTAATGAAAATGCGGAATAATGTTGATTACTCCAAAATTGTTTTACGTTCTGTGGATAATAATAGCAACGACAACGCCTGTGCTAAAGATCATTTAGATTTTATTGAATCCAGAATCAAGATGAATTTGCTGGGGCATTTCAAATCCACCAGAGGAAAGAAAATGCATTGGGAAGGGAAACCTGAAGCATTGATGCTTTACGAGTTTTGGTTATCAGTTGCAGATAAGTTGGGGGACCCAAACAGAGTATCCAACATTACCCAACAGAATAAATTGAATAATACTCGGAACTTGAGAGACTTATCACCGATGAAATCTAGAAATCGAACCAATTTCCTGTTGACTGTGGCCACCGAAGTAACCCCTACCAAAGAGAATTCATATATTCAAGTCACTACCCTTACAAACATAACTCCCCTTAATGAAAGTCAGTCCAATCAAAGGGTTATATCTGAAGAAAATAGTTCGGGCAATTCATCAGCATCCTGTTATCTAATATTACCTAAAAAAAACCATTGTAACCGTTTTTGAGGACATAGTTCGATGGCCCCATTCTGAACCATCTAAATCGAAGGCAGGCAGGAGGAAAAAGGAGTATACTCCCAGCGTTGTTACTTCAGATAAGTGGATAGAGTTTTTTGAACTAAAAGATAAAGAGAAACAAGACAAAATAAACAGCAACAGAACAGAAAGGAGAAAACGGAGCCAAAAAAGAGAGAAAAGGAGCAAGAACAAATAACAAACAAATCAAATAAATGAAGATATGCGAGAATTCCAGTCCTGAGGACAATGAAGAGGAATGGGAAGAAAGTGGCAGTAGTTTAGATGACATTGACTCAGAAATGGCTATGGATCCAGTTGATCTCTTGTCAAAAGATGACGTGAGACCAGGAAATTTCATTTTGGTGGCTTTCAAATATCTTAGCAAAAAATAATCAGCGACCTATAAATTTGTAGATTCGATAACAAAAATAAATAACGAGAATGAGGTTGAAATACATTGCCTGAAAAGTATAGATTGAGAAAAACGATCTTTGCTTACATTGAAAATGATATATGGTCAGTAACACCCAGGATACTTTAGGCAAGCTACCTGAGCCCAAATTATTTCAATATGACCTATCTCTAAAAACAGTTTTTCCTTCTTCATTTTTAATGCTATTCCACCCTCCACTGCAATGTTGTTAGCTATATATGTGACCACATCTGGCAAAAAGTGGACATAAATGGCAAAAACTCACACTTTATTTAAATAAATTTAAATTAATAGTCCCCTTCGATAAAAACGCCTTTCTTTTATAAGGAATATTTTGAGAATACTTCATAGGATAACATGGAATTTTTTCATATTTTTTACACCCAAAATTATTTAATGGAAAATAGCTAAAGTTGATTTATTCCTAGAAATGGCCATAACTGGCGTGTTGACCCTATTTGAGGACATATTCTATAAAACAGTATGACCCACATAATCATTTCTGCAGAACCAGTGTAATTTTTCCTTAGTGAAATAAAATATGAGCAGTAAAACAGTTCACATCTGCTTTCCTGAAAGAAAGTCAAGAAATTTTGCAATTTGAATATATATTCTATATATTTCCATATAGGTACATTCTATATATATTCTAAATATTTCAGTGTGACACACATAATCAAGTTGATATGAATCAGGAAAATATTTCGTTAGAGACATAAAATTTGACCAGTAGAACAGTTCACATTTGCTCTCCTGAAAGAAATTCATGAAATCTTGCTATTTGAAGACATATTCTATAAAACAATATTTCAGGTTAAACCCACATAATCATTTCAATAGAACCAGTGTAATTTTTCTTAAGTGAATTAAAATATGAGCAGCCCAACATTTGACATCTGCTTTCCTGAAAGAAAGTCATGAAATTTTGCGATTTGAATACAAATTCTGTAAATCGTATTTCAATATGACAGAAATAATCAAGTTGATAGGAACCAGGGAAATATGTTCAAATTTGCTCTCCTGAAAGAAATCCACGAAATCTTGCGATTTGAAGACATGTTCTATTCATGCATTTCATACGTTCAGACTTTCATTGTTTAGTATGATGTAAATTGATTTGAAATCCCTGAAAAAATCTGTAAAAAATAATAAAAAAAAGTTTAACTGAAAAAAATAACAATTAAGCAAAAAAACCGATATTACAATGAAATAAAATACAAGTAATAACCAAAAAAACAAAAAAAATAAATATTAACACGAAATTTAAAAAAATTATTAACTAGAAATGAAAATCACCAAGTCAATTCACGACGTTTCGATTGTTAGTATTCACAATCACCTTCGGGTGAAAACTGATTGTGGATACTAACATTCGAAACGTTTTGAATTAACTTGGTTTGGAATCTTTTGATTTTGTTATTTTCATTTCTTGTTAATACTTTTTTTTCATTTCGTGTCAATATTTCTTTGGTTTTTTTGGTTGTTACTTGTATTTTATTTCACTGTAATTTCAGTTTTTTGTTTAATATAATTGTTATTTTTTTCAGCTAAACTTTTTATTTTTTCAATTTTTTACAGATACTTTCAGGGATTTCAAATCAATGTATGTCATAATAGACAATGGAAGTCCAAATGAAATGCAACATGAAACATTGTCAACCACCTTCAAACAAATGTTCTATTCATATTTCAGTATGAGCCACATAATCAATTCAATAGGAACCAGTGCAATATTCCATAAGAGATTTGAAGACACATTCAACAAATCGTATTTCATTATAATCTACAAACTAAATTTCATAAGTACCAATGTACATTTCATTATAGATATAAAATATTAGGGATACCATTTTCTGTTCATCAGTTCTCCAGAATGAAATTTGATTTTAGTATTTGACCATCTGGTGAATACACTAAAACCCAAATATTTAAGATGATCCACATTTCTAGACTGACCCTTTACTATTTAGATAAAAACTCATGTAGTACACACAAATAAAACGAACTGAAAAAATGGAACAAGTTACAACTTTATTCGAAGACTCAAATTGATGGAAATGAAGACCAGAAATATACAACCGGGTGGAAACAACAAAAAATACTGATGAAGAAGTGACAAATATTGATGAAAAAAATATAATAAATAGTAGCCTTCACATTCAGAAAATTAAAATGCAGAAATATATTGAACAGAGTACCGGATGCAATATTGGTAAAGATAAAAAAAAAGAAGCAAAACAATAATCATAGTAAAAAGTAGGTAATTGCTATTCAAATGCTGATATAAATTTTTCAACAATATTGGATTACATATATCCAAAGCCAATTCGAAAATGATGAGAGTGAAACTTCTGGCTTCAAAAACTTATGGAAACACGTAAGAGTAATGCATGACTTTTTCATTTTAAAATTTTGAAAAATAACATTCGATATACAAACAGGTATACTTCGATTAAATTATATCAGTTGAACCCATGACAAATTATTTTTTATCAGTAATTTCTTTCTTATTACTTACAATTACTACTTACGTACACATAATAATAATAATTTTTATTATCCTGTAAGACAATCAAAAAGGTACAATTATGTAGAATAGTCAAAAAGAGAGCTTAAAAGTAAAACTAAAAATTCACATTCATTTTATTATTCAATCATTTCTTGAAGGGAGTAATAGGTTTTCTCTAGTAGGAAAGACTTAAGTGTAATCTTGAAGCTGTGGATTGTACTAGAGTTTTTCAGTTCAAGTGGTAGCAGATTAAATAATCTCAGCCCTATTACATTGGGGGAATTGTAAGTCAGTGTATTTTTACAATATGGCATATGAAAGTGTATCTTGCACCTATTCTCCAACAACTCCCACAATTGAGGATATTAGACATGTATTATATTGTATTATATGTATTATTATATGTTATTATTATTATATATTATTATTATATGTATATGTATTATATGTATTATATTATATATAGGTACTGCACTGATTACAATTCACTTTAAATACTCGCTTGCTAATCTTACTACTCTCTGAATAATAATGATCTCTGTCGAAGGAATTAGCTGTTTATATAGTCCCATCGATTTATCTCGAAACTCCAAGAAAATCGTCGAAAATTCGCTTGCTATAAATTTCCAGTTAATCGCCTACACGTGCGTGAGACGTGATGCTTTACCTGCTCCCTTCGTGGAATTGGGTCAGCGGCGACGTTAGATATTTCGTAACAGTACTTTGCGGATGTGGATAACTTTACACTCGTATACCTGAGACTCTGTATTGTGATGATTTGATTTATGATAATGGGAATGATGTTACAAATGCATTTGCATAACAGTTTCAATCATCGTTCAAACCTGATAAAGTTGCTGAAATACCAAGCTTCGTTAGAGAGCAAATTGTGGAAATGAACATTTGTACAATTACTTTTGAAATTATTTTCAATAAACCGTCTAAAATGGATTCAAATAAAGGTCCACGACCAGGTGGGATCTCACCAATGTTACAGAAAAATTGTAGATTACTTGGCAAGACCACTATTTTTATTCTTCACTCAGTCTACGTGTAGTCCCTCTGTTATGGAAATCAAGTTACATAATGCCTATCTATAAGTTTGGAGAGAGCAATAATAAAAATGTTCGCCACATTAGCATATTGAATGTTATACCTGAATGAATGAAACATATCACAATTTCAAAGAAGTTTTTCATATTCAAGTAAAGCTTTATTGGGAGATTTTCACTAGACAGTTTACAAAATCGTAACAAGTGTTTTGCTATACTACAGCTTTCTCAATTATTTTCATACTGCGGTTAAAATATTCAATAGTATTTCCCCAAAACTAGTGTCACTAAATCTAAAAAATGTGCAAAGCAGAATTCAATACCACATTATTCATGAAAGTTAATCTAATCGTTAATCCAATCCAATCGTATATATATGTGGATTGTTCAAAAAATGAGGTGAATGTTTAAATTCGATTACGAATTTTTTTATTTTTTTATGTTTGTATATTTATCTTAAACATATGTTCCCAGTTTCAGTTGTTTAATTTTCACCTGTTACTTTTTTCAGCATTTTGAACATAGAAAAATTATTATACTATCTTTTTACAATCCTGATTATTTGATATAAAAAATGGAAAAATAAGTAAACAATCAAACATGCAAGATAAGTATCCTTGATTTTAACAACTTTTCACGGTTTGAATCGAAAAAAACATACATAACAAATCACTCACCTAGTTGCAGCTAACCTCAAACAGAATGCAGCTTTCCTGACAAAACCAATCTGTGAATATAGGTCAGCGAGAGTTTCAAAACGTTGAATTTTTTCTTGTTCTGATAGGGTCAAGTTGATATATACCACGTTCTGTAAAAAGCTTGCAGCTTGAAGAGCGTGATTTTGTTCTACTGCAATTCTAGCTGCTTTGAAACTGGCCTCTGTTTCTATAATTCCAGCATTTTGGTATTTGCTGTAATGAATAATGGCCTCTCGATAACGTTTTGATATATCATCAGGGACCATCACGTTTGCTATCATTTTCTTGACTACCATAGCATTAGCTGGTGAAGCTTGGCTCGATTTTCTAGGAGATCCTTCTTGCAAACTTGCATTTCTATGCAACGGTACATTTCTCTGCATTTCAGGATAGAGAACCAAAGCTGAAGCTGCGCTCAAGCCTTCGTATGCAGCACCAAGCCATAACCAATCATTAACTGACTTCAAAATTTCTGCAGCTTGGGCGTAGTAAGCTAAACTTTCCGCCAATAATCCTGCCTGCAAACATAGATCTCCAAGATGTTTTGTCATGCGTCCGGTACATCTTTTTTTGTTATTTCTCGATTCCATGTCCAGTCCCACAAAGTCTTTTTTTTCAAAAGGAGCTAATAGTAAGGAAACCCTCTCAAGCTTCTCCCTTGAGCGTTCCAACCTTTTTGACTCAAGGACCCAAAACAGAGAGTTGATGAACTCGTTTAGTTGTGTTTCTAGGTCTACACATGGTGAAAGTGGATCATAAAACAATGCTCGTGTTTTGAAATTACTGGGAGTGGTGAATTTTTCCACTGCATTATCTGATTTACCTTCACTATCTCCCGAACTGCTTGAACTGGGATTATCGTCTGGAGAAGACTCGCAATCTTTTGTGGGGCCAAATAAAATACACCTGGAGTCGAATAATGTGGTATTATACTTAACTTTGAAACTCTCATGAACCCTACATATCTCGTTGAGCTCTTGCTGAGAATCATACTTTCCTAAAGAGATCAGCCCCAACAAGCGCCTGTGCGTCTGAAAATCTCCCCAGTCGTTGTTCTCGACAGGGTGCTCTCTGATGTAACGCACTAAAATGTTTCTTACAGCACCCGTAGAATCTGTTATTTTAACAGCATTCAACTTCGATATGCGGTCATAAAATTTCGTGAACGTCTTAGGTTTCAGCTGGGATCCGATGTGTCTCACGAGTACCAGGAGAGCTGCATGGTCGTGTGAATACTGTTCGTAATCTGGATGAGACATGTTAGGCTCACTTGTGCTGCTTGACAAAATGTAGCTTACTGATGAACGCATTTGGAACGGGGGCTATTTTAATGAATATTGCACTATTACTGATAACATGTTGGTATACTTGTAATTAACTGAAATTCGGGAGTACTAATTTGAATATTGAATAAACGTCAAAAATGTAAACAGAATCAGCCGTTTACTGTCGTAAATTCATAGAGTGTCAAACAATGTTGCCAGTTATTGAATTGTATTAACATTAATATGTATGGAAATTTAATATTAGCTTATATCCGATAATTACTCTAGTTGCCTTTTGATTCAGAAATTATGAAGACAACAAGTGTTTTCCAGAAGTGAAAGTGAAGGATTTATTGTTATAACTTTCCTATTAGTATAACCATTCATGCATCACAGATGCAAGCTACAATCATTTGAATGTAGACCGATCAAGTGTAGTTTTATATCAACCTATCTGAAAATTTTCATCTTCTGCAATATGAAAACAACAAAAAATGTTATGGAGAAATTTGTACAGGTGTAAAATAGTACATGTTCCATTGTGAAATATACACTACAACTTACTTTTTTTATTCCAAGTTGTGGGAGATTAAGTAAATCCCCAGAAAGGTCGATAAAAACTCTTTTCTTTTACAAAAAATGACTCTTGTTCAATATTATGATATTTTTTGGGTCAGAGAAATTATGTAGTTTTAGGGATTGAAGAAGGGACATGATAATAGGTAGGTGTCATATCAAACGAAAGGACTTACTAAACCTATCAAAATGCCGCAAGAAGAAAAAATTTAACAATAAGAACGTGCTTATTTTAGATATACCTCGATTGAAGTGATGGTTTTTCAAGAAGCTTCGTGAAGTAACGGCCAACATTCATCGAGAAATTGTTAGTAATTGAAATGGAATTGACAGTACATTGTCGTATTTTTTGAAATAATTATCAAATAGTGACATATTTTAAAATGTTTTTATGATATCGAATATCATTTAAGTAGTTTTATTGTGAATATAGATCTTTTTACCAAACCTATAAATATGTGCAACTGGTGTTGCCCATACTTGCACTTGGCTACCGTTACATTGTAGTGATTATGGTCAATTAGCCTGAAAGACATGTCTATTATCTATTCTTTCTGAGTGGTATATCTGATAAAACTTTATTTCGGATCTATTTACACTCATTATCATAACAAGAAATTTTATTTGAAAAATAGTACCTACAATAATACTGTGAAATTACATTCCCACCCTAGAATTTATTGTCGTTTCAAGTGAAAAAAAGAGTTTCTCAGTATTTGGGTGTAGGTATAACCTTGCATAATCTCAAAATTGAAAGGGATTGTGGAAGGTAATACACCAAAAAAAAAATAAATGGGAAAAGGGCACACCGGTTTGAAACATACATACACATTTCTCGAATTTATTTCTTTTTATTCTATAAAAAATATGGATAAGTGGACTCACACATTTGAAGATATAAGCGGTTTTTACCAACCCCAATCCTGAAGAGGCATAAGCCTATAGTAGGGTTCCTATCATAACCCCAATACAACCTAACTATGCTTCAGCCCAAAATTGAATAAACGTTTTTGACGACTTGAGACATAAGTGGAATATTTACAGGAAAATAAAAGGTATCGGCAACGTCGCGTTTCCTTTTTCTCGAGCTTCTGTCAGAATTTAGTGTTTACGTCACGTCAGGTGTCAAATTATTTGACAGTGGTCAATGCCAATTGCCAAACCAAAATAAAGGGGGAATGTAAAAGTCTGATCATTTTCGATATTTTCTGTAGTTTCTGCTCGCTCTCCGCGTCGAATAAGAATTGAGTGATATGTTATATGTTGTTAACTGAGTGTGAATAATATGGTGTTGAAAACAATGACTACTTTGCTAATGTCAGCGGCGGAATTTTCGAACATTTTTTCTGTTCTCGCACTTCTGTTATGTTTTTGTGGAATGATTTTGTTCATAACAAGGTGCGTATTTTACTTTTTCATTTTATCTAGTTGATTTCGAGGATGCTATCAAAACAGGATTATAGTATTGAATACATTTGGTAATGACAACAAACAACAAAGTACCTTTATACAGATTGCTTCATATAAAATGAAGACTTGCCCTGAGAGTACACAATCTAATTTTACTGTTTTAATGAAGGAATTGAAAAGATATATAAATGTATTCATGAGATTAAAATAATTCCTACCCTTCCAAATATGAGACATGGGCATACCTTTCCAACTACCTTTCATAAAAAATATACCTAGCAATGAATAATTTTAATCAGGTATATGTGTTTATTTTCCATATCATTGACAATCCTAAACAGTGGAAACTTATGCGAGCTGAGGATTAAGGATATCTCACCTTTCAAGGTGCGATTCCTAATACGGATAAGGAACTTTTACTGTTGTCTATACTTTTGTCTTTAGGTTTTTATTTATGAACACATTTATAAATTAATGTATTTTGATATGATAGTCGGACCTTAACTACAGGGCCAATTCAATACTAATACTTAAGCATTAATATGAATGATGTGTTGTTTTGAGTGTGTTGTTATTCAAAATTACATTAATCAAACTATATCAATAACTTTATTTTATGATTTAGATGCTGACTAAACAAAGCTTTTCTTTGTCAAATGTGAATTATCCACCCAATTCTTGATTTCTATACCTAATTCAACCTAAGCTGTATCTCCAACAGGTAC
>WOGN01009715.1:0-10702 GCA_015342105.1 Leptinotarsa texana | reverse complement strand
TAACATTCACATTGTCATTTGGTAGCGCATTCTATTTTCAACTGCAGGTAAAACTATAAAACTTCTAGTTGATATGAAAAAAATATGCAGAAATATTACCTTAGTCAAATTCATCGGAGTCTTTCCCTCGGTGGCATCAAAAACCGCAACATCTGTTATCTCTTGCTAATTTCTCGGAAAGCTGACGTAATGGCGCTCTTTCATTATGATGCAAATCATCTGTAACTTTGTTCCTTGCAAATTTCTTTGTGCAACCCGAATAATGAATGTCGGAAACTTTTCCAGGAAGAATACTAATGGCATATTTAGTAGATGAATAACAAATCCAATCTGTTTTTTGAGATTAATTATCATCATTAGTGACTGGTGAGAAAATGTGATTTCGAGAATTGTGATAAAATGCTAGTTAGTCGTCCATTTATATGCTTTCACACTACTACATTGTCAAAAATGTTACTTAAGAGATTGATGTTCCTACTTCATGTATATCATTTGATTAAAATAAATTACGCTATCCATGATAATAATTGAACGCAAACAGCGTAGCTTCATCGGTAGTGATAGTACACTCTGGGTTACAATTTTCATATACAATAGTAGTGGTTATCCTCATTCAATTGGATAATAGTAGATAAAATACCAGGTATGATTTGAAAAACATTTTCAATCTCAATTCTTCAACAGCAGGTGAATTGGTTGTTCAATAGTGATTTTGAATATTTGCCTTCATTGATTTATAGAGACTTCAACAGCTTTGATCTATGTTATTTACTATCTGTATAGCATATGATTGTTTTCAAAAGACCTCACAATCACTAAAATTTACAAAAAACATCAACCTACCTATACAGCCATACTTAACTGTTAATCACCCCCAGCAACATAAATTAGCAGCTTACCACAGTAAATTCCACAGACACATCAGTATACCAATGTTCTCAGAGAATTTTGATAAATAAATGAATATGATAAAACTAATTGCAGTAGATAACAACTTTAACCCGAATGTAATTCATCACATCTTTGATAAAAAACTTTTTGAAAAGCTATTGACCATATTGAATATATAACTGCCATCTGCAAGATACTCACATATATTGGAGCGTTTATCACTCCTACCTACCGCCCATTCACATCAGGATTCTTTTTAGTTCTTGGCTCCTTGAGGTCAGTCGTAGAATGGATCGCAAAATTCCGAAAGATCAACTAATCAAGAAAACGAAACAAGAGAATAAAGCTGAGAAATTAGGAATCTGGGAAGGGCAGAAGGCAATGAGAGAGGACGGGAAATTCAAAAAAAAAATACAATGAAGAGCAGCAGACTAAGAAATCGAATGAAGACTAGAATGCCAAAAAAAAGAAAGAAGGAAACACAAATAATAAAAAGGAAAAATACGGCAACGAGCAGCAGACTGATAAAACAAGATAAGTAAGCGAAAAAAGACGAAAACAGCGAGAACATGGCAGGAAGTTTGAAAGAGACAAAGGAAAATATAGAACAAGACATATATATATATAGAATATAGAACAAGACAACATACCTGAATCGTCAGCTGATATTTTCAATGTAGGGGACTATGTGGTAGTTGAATATGAATTGAGACAATAACCTGGTTTGATAAAGAATTGTCATGAAGATGAGTACGAAATTAGTGTGATGGAACAAACTACTAAAGAACGATGGATATGGCCCAAAACAATCGACCAATTTTGATACAAAACAAACGAAATCAAGAAGAAAATTTCTGCTCCAGTTCCTTATAACACACGTGTTGAGATCCACGGATATTGACATCCTTTGAATTTGATATTATCACTAAATATTATGTTCTTGAACTTATTATTGAATTGAAATTATGTTATAAAATCAAATAACGTTGCATTGAACAAAATAATGATTGTGTTCAAATAAATAGGGCATTTGTTCATTAGCTGGGAGTTTGTTGTTCATTTATTCATATATTCAAAGCATTTTAATACAAAATTTTTTAACAAATTGCACATTTTTATGATATAAATTGATTATAAACATAGTGAAGTTATCATAATACTAATCACACAAAAATGAATCTAGCAAGAAAAATAAGTTATGGTTGTAGAAAGTGAAAACTATCGATATTCGTTCGTTTACTGACCTGGTGACCCTAATAGTTGGGCTGCACCGTTCGTATGCTAACATAAAAAAAACATTTTTTGATAAAATTTCATTTCATTATCAAGTATAGTTGCCTTAGAGATCATAAAATTTTACGATTCCGTTTATAGAGTACCATTTGTCTTTAGCCCAAGAATAGGCTTCAGTTTCGACAATTACTCCTTCATCAGTGCTGAATTTCTTTCCAGCAAAAATTCTCTTGAGGTCTGAGAACAGAAAAAAATCACTTGAGGCCAGATCTAGGGAAAACGGTGGATCCGGAAACAATAAGAAGCCCAATTCATGCAATTTCGCCAACGTTCCTATTGATTTGTGACACGATGCATTGTCTTGATGAAACAGCTATCTTTTTTTCTTCAAATAGCACGTTTTTTTGTAATTTAGTCCTTCAAACGCTTCACTAATACTATGTAATAATCGCTGTTGATGGTTTTTCCATTCACAAGATAGTCGATGAATATTATACAATGCGCATCCCACAATACTGATACCATAACTTTGACATACGACTGTTGCTTCTTTGCAAGCTATGGAGTCGGTTAACCACGTACAGTTCACTCAGATGACCATCGTTCTGATTCTGTGCAGTGTAGATATAATAAAATTTAGACCTTGCAGTACATGAGCGAAATGTCCACCTTCTTATAAAAAACGATTGCAATCGATTAGTCAAAAGTACCTGGAGAATTTCTTATGCCATTGCAATTATCAATTGTTCGATTCATCAAGTCATTCATATCTAGTGTAAGAGTTTTACAAACAAGAGCCTTCAGATGACCAATTGAATAAAGATCTAGATGATCAATGTCAGGACTGAAAACTGGCCAATTTTGAGTTTCTGCACGTCCAATTCAGCGATTAGGGTAGGTGATGTCGAGATGCTGACTGGCAAGTACAAGAGCTCAAACTCCGTCGTGCATAAACCACATGTTGCCTCTTAAAAGCACTGGCACTTCTCCTAATAGAATGGGTAAATGATCTCGCAAAAAGTCCGTACAGGAATTGTTGTGGAATTGGCCGCAGTGGTAGTGCGCCCGACTCATGATCGGAAAGCTGTGGGTTCGATTCCCGCCTCGATCAGATACTTTTCTCGAAATAATGTATCTGTAGGAATTGTTGTGGAATTGGCCGCAGTGGTAGTGCGCCCGACTCATGATCGGAAAGCCGTGGATTCGATTCCCGCCTCGATCAGATACTTTTTTCGAAATAATGTATCTGGAAGCTGGGATGATTCTGCAACCGTGTTAGGAGTCACACGTTAAAAAGTGAGACCTCGTTAGTCCTTAGCTCGCGCAAGTTTATCAACTTCTGAGAGTTGTCGTTCGTATGGGGGCGACAGCTGATTAACGAAAAAACAGAATTCAAACAGATATTAAACAGAGGATCCATCTGTTTACCTTGCTGGTAGGAAATATGGGCCAAACAGGTAGTCACCAATCATTACAACCTGAACGTTCAGCAAAAATTATTGTTGAAAATGACTTTCTCTAATAACGTAGGGATTTTTATCGGCCCAATAATGGTCATGGTGATGTTCATAATATCATCTCGTGAAAAATTTACTCTGTTCGTAAATAAAATATTTGGTAAAAATTATTATTATGTACCATCGTATGAATCGTGCACCTGCAAAACATCAAAGTAGAGTTTGGACTCGCTGTATATGATATGGGTATAGGAGGTTTCTTTTTAGAACTGTCCATACGGTTTTTGGGCCAACTTCCAGCTGTAGTGCAATCTTCCTGGTACTATTCAAAGAATCTTATTTAATTACGTCAAGTACTGATTGTTCTAGTTCACGCATTGTTATAGTTTCTGGTCTTTCACCACCTGCATTTTCATTGAAAATTTTGCATGTAGTATTCCAAATGGAATACACATGGAGTAACTCTGGTGAGATATCTTTCCTTGTAAATTCCCCGTACTTTTTCCGCAATTTCCATTTGCTAATCCATAAATGAAGTGCATGTCAGCCATTTCAACATTAGAAAATTGTTTATGATGGAATCACTGCTAATCGACAACTCTTACTTTCACTGATATGACAACACTATCACTGTTAGCTGGTCTCCAAAACAGATGTTCATGATATGCATGTTTCAATTTTTTTCCGAAAAATAAGCTAGATATGGAGAGAACAAAAACGATACAAAAGAACTACAAGAACAAGTAAGCGGCATACTTTTTTCCCATATTATTGGCAGTGGTGCCCACTGAGATTCCACTGAACCTACTGATTTTAATCTGGTTAGGGCTAAATAAGCCTTTTTTTACTTGAAATAATTGAAGCAAAACCAAATTGAATCGGTGTAGGGATCTTTATTATATTTTATAGATATCGTTTTTTTTGTTGAACTTCAATTCTCTGTATCTCAGAAACGGAGATACTCCGGAAATATGTTCATGAGAACTTTCTTCTTAAAACAACCTTTAGAATCAACCTTTAAAGTTTCGTACTGTAGTTGGGAAACGCCCAGTATGAAGAATGACAACAATGATGTGATTTCTTCACAGCCTATTTTATGAAATACGTACATCCCGAAAAAAGGCTACTTTCTCGAAGAAAAAGCGTCCGGTAAGTGGTTGCCAAAAATAATATTTTTTGGTGTTATTCAGTAGTAGTATGACATAGACCATTTTATTACACTTCAATCGACTCTTTATTTTGTTAGTGAATTCAAATAAACCTGTTTTATAATGATTTCACTATATTTACTGTGGATAAAAAATGTTGAAGTTTTCATAATTCATCTAATTTAATAAACATCGTTAAATTTCTATAGTTGAAGTTTCAGTCGAGAAGAAACAAAAAGATATGAGAAAGTGATGTCTTCTGAAAATAAACGAGATATATTCAGTAGAATGGACATCGCCCTTGCGGAAGAGGCTGAAGAGACGTTTCATTTTATTTTATCATATCAACAGTATAGAATTCTTGGGAATTGGGGCAGAACAAATGTGGGGAACTGAACCTTCAAAATTAAAATGGAATATAATTCAGTTGGGATGAACCTCTGGTGCGGAAATATACCGGTTCGCATCAGATTGTTTCCAAATTGATGTGTGTTTTTTCTAATCGAAGGCTCAGGCAAGCGTAAATAATGCTCATCTGAGAATTCGAAAATATTTCAATGAGATTAAAAAAATTCCGTCGCGTATCCAAACTAGAAAAATTGTAAACAAAGCATTGTTAATTTTACCTTTTTTGCTAATGTGATTCATAATATAGAATTTCACTTCTATAAATAATACGGCGGGGTTCATTTTAAAAAAATGTTTAACTCACCTATTCTGAAGTGTAAGCTACGAATCTGAAAGATACATGACAATTCAAAAAATGAGGCAAAAATTTCGCGTGAGATTTTTTTATTGTTTATGTTGGTACACTCCTCTCGAACATATGTTCACAGTTTCAGCTGTGTTTAGTTTTATGGAATTGATTCTTGCTTTGAACAACTCAAAGAACCTTTATTAAAAATGTTAATTTTTTTAATAATACATTCTAACAACCTGACTTTTCTTACTATTACAAACTTGTACTATCTTGTTTTTTATAATACAATATATTGACAGATATAGGAACATATATACAGGAGAAGCCAGAATGATCACCCCAGTGAAGATGGTCACTCAAAATGATTCACTTTTTGGGTGCTTCTCTGTATCCTTTGTGTTTCACATGTTCTTTCTTCAGTTCCCCCTTTCTCGTATTCTTCAAAAAAAGCTGGTTTGGAACAGCCAATACTAACATTCTTATGTTTTCCATTGAATAATAGAGTGAAATATTTTTCGTTTCTGTTAATCAACCTGAATGGTCCATCATAAGGTGTTTGAAGGGCGTTTCAAACAGTGTCAACACATGGGAACAAGTTGATATTTCGTTCTGCATGAACACTTTTTGTTTATGATGTTTTCTCTAATATTGTGAAGAAACTGTTGATAATTTCACTGCATTAACATGCTCAGCAGAAGTTGTACTCTTGAGCATACCATTAGCCATATTAATAAGTTCATCTTCTGTAAGCTTCTCCATAGAAGATCTCATGTGTTGGACATCTGCCCGGATGGCAACTCCAGCATCTCCCTGAAAAGCTGGCTTGGTTTTTTATCACCTAGCTAACATTCAACAAAGAGTCTGGTTATTTTTTCTTCATCAGAAACTTGATAACATTGTATCAACTGAGATTTCAGTTTGTTATATGAATCTGAGCTCTGGTAGATTTTGAAAAGGTTTGAATTTTCTTTGATTATTGAACAATCTAAAACTGAAATTACTTTTGCAAACTGTATTGCACCTGAGTCAATTACGTTAATAAAATAAAAATAAAAATAGTTTTAGTAGTTAAGGTTCGTATTTCCAAAATAATAGAAGAATTATTGATTTAGTGCGCTTTTGTTCCTTTTCTATTTCCTCTTGCTGCTTATCTATTTAGAATTTTGTCTTTCTCCATTTATGGATAGTTCATTATACATTGGATCGTAGAAAGGTGTCACTTCGTTGAATTTTCTTTCATTAACTGAAATGTTTTGTATATAGTGACTCAAAGTTTTCAAACATTTCCAGCTTTTCATTTTTATCATCTAGTTTTTCTGTTAGCTTTGAATATAAGATTTCTAAACCATTAACTTTATTGATTTTTTCGTCAATGTTAATGGAGTATGTAGCTTTTTCAAGTTCATATATTGAGTTTGCATCACCATCATGTTCCAAGTTGATTATTTGTTTTTCAATTTATTTTAGGAAATCAGTAAAATCAAAATTGTGAGCATTCTCATCTTCTGGGAAAGCTTGATGGATGTGAGCTTCTAGTTTTATTTTCAGATGCAGTGTATTTGAATTCTGTTAGAACATCTCAACCATTTTCAAAAAATATCGGGGTCACCAATTATGGAATCAACCCGATTTTTTTTATTATCACAACGTTATGCTATCTTGATTTTTATAATAGAATATATTGACACATAAAGGAGAAGCCATAATGGTCACCACAGTTCATTGATGAGAAGCCTAAAAGTTTGAATGGTTTTGCGTGATCAGCGATTTTCTGCTATCGACAAAATAATGGATCAAAGAATTTGCACTTAATTTTTTTGAAAGTCAAGCTTAGAGTTGAACAAATTCAACCAACAAGCTTTACTTCACAATATACAGAAATTAAAAAAAAACAATTACCGGTGATGGTATCACGGCAAGTGAAAAATAAATAAGAATAATGAATAATTGGTAATTATCTCCTGAAGAGTTGATGGATTGAATCGATCTGTTGCTTATTCTATTATTGATTTGGCCAATAAGTGAAAGTTGATTTTACTGACTATCAGTGATATAATTTCTATATTTGTATTTGAATTTTCTGATATTGAATCTTTTCGATTGCTCACGCAATGCATTGTAGAGTTTCACAGCACCGGAAAGATATGATTTTTGAAACTGTGCAGTGCCATGTCGTGACATAGGTAATTTTTTTTCCTATATTTATTGATTGGATATCTTTACGCAGAATTAGTTTTTGTATTTGAAGGAAAGAGTGGGAAAGAGTACTCAATTTATAAACAAAACAACCCACATGATGAATCATACGGTTTTTCATATTTAGCAAGATTGAGTTTTTGAAGGCTTCGTAAATTAACTCAAATTTCAAATGCTATTAATTTGACGACAATAAGAACTTCAGACTTTTTGTATTTTTCCATTATCTGAATCTTATGACCATTTAGGTAATATGAAGTCACAGTAGTTGAAGTAGCTTAGCACCAAACTATCACGAAGCATTTTTTTAGAGAATGACTAAAAATTAAACGATTGCAGAGTAACAGTTTCAATGACATACAAGCTTTGAATTCACAACGTGATCAGTGAGTCTGAGGTCGATGCCAAGCATCAACCCAAAGCTGTTAGCTCTATTGGCATGAGACAAGATAGTATGTCCTAGTTCTTAGAGGATTTTTTTCTGCAAATTTACGATTCTTCTGCGGTCCAAAATGCAGTTAAATCAGGATTAAGCTTCAGATAATATTCACTTGATAGATAATTGATCGAATCTATATCAGCGTTGAAGAGATTTTGTGCCTCAGTATAATCATCGATTTTAAAATGCATATATAACTGTATGTCACCAGCAAAGCCTGTATTATACAATTATTGATGGACAAGATAATACCGGTAGTATAAAGGATGAATAATATAGGTCCAAAAATGGAACCCTGTGATACTTCAAATAGAATATCAAGAGACAAGGAGTAGTGACCATCAACACAAACTTTTTGAGACCTACCTAGTGAATTAGATCAGATGAGATATAAGGCAGTATTATCAAAACCAAAATATTTGGAATTCATGAAAATCAACTCATGATTGATGGTATCGAATGCGTTCAGGAAGTCTAGTAAAACCAGAGTACTAATCACACTCATTCCCTATATGAAAATAGTGTCAGCTGATTCGTATTTTGAATAATATTCAATAGACTGACGCCAAGTGATATTGAAGTTTCTTCACTAATTTCTGTTTGATTCATTTATTCATTATAATATCAGGCAAACTATGTTTTTTTGAATACAAAAATGTAAGAAATTGCTAAAGTAGGAACGCAGTTTCTGTACGTGATCTATGATGTGAAAACCTGAAATATATCCATCAACTTGAACATATCTCTACACCTATTGATTTCGTCAACTCCAAACCAATTTCAATTTTTACCAGCACTAGTTTGGCACACTTTTTTGTCCCAAGAATCTCTCGCCCTACATAAACTCCGCTGTACCGCTATCATGATAAATTAACTGGCCCAGGTCCAAAAGCTAAAAGCAAAATCACCTAATAAAGGTTGATTTACTGACCAATGCGGCTTCTAAAATCTCAAATCATGGACTTCTACGCTCATTCTTTTTGACCTAGACGAACACCCAATAAACCTATGTTTATGGCCATTGTGAATGCTATTCCCTTTAATGTACTGAAAGTTTCTGTATCGAATGGTGAAAAGATTTCAATGACGCCTTCTTTGCATCGAGGTTCATCATTTGAAATACAGAAACAGAGGCGTTTACCTCCGTGTCGCAACTGACGGCAAAAATAATATAAAAGATTATGTCTCTGTTTTTCCATTAATCAGCTCACAATATATTGGTGTGTTCCTTATATGAGTGAAAACTTTTTTATTAAAAGCTTTCATTTAACTTGACTTGTATGTATGTTAAAAAATCCCTCTAGCCAATATCCAATTGACCTGAAATTTTGCATGCTGATCCAGAACCGATGACAATGCATGTTAATCATAAACGTGACCTGATTCTGCTGCCAGGATCGGCTCCATACGGTAAGTAGCAGGGACACGAAATTTTGTATACGCATTTGTTTATGATAGGCAGTTGGTAGGCCCACCCTGAAATAGATTCCACATCCAGGGTTGGCTTCAATGAAAAATATTTCTGGAAACAAAATAAAATTAAGCTTTTACCTTCAAATACCTACTTCCCGACTCTAAAAAGAAGACAATAAATGGTGTAGTAGGTTGTAAGAACCAATATTCATTTGCATTGTAAAAAAATGGTTATCTACCACACTCTACGTTCCCAAAGTAAGAGGGTCCATCACGAAATGTGAGCAACAGGCACAAGAGGCATACCATGACTTGTGTAATTTGGTGAGATGGGCATCATTAGCATTGGTCTGCAACTCGTCTAGGAGAACTCCAAAATCAAACCCGGAACGGTGTTTCGTCAGGCACGAGTAACCTCACGCTGAAAAAAGTGGCGCATCTTTCACCAAATTACCACCCAAGTCAAGGTGAGGCTGTGCCGAGGACTGAGTGGCATCACGGTGTACAATGATGTCGTGAACGTACACCATAGCGCACCCTGTTGTATATTAGCTCTTACCCTACTAAACGAAGCTCTGGGAGGGTTGACAAATATTTCTTTGGTACTCGTGGGAAAACTATGGGAAATAAAGAAACATCAACACAAAGAAAAAAAAGGTTAGAGAAGGAGAAATTGAATCAAAATGAAAAATTTGCCAATGAAAGCGTTAACTTGAAACGCCAAAGGCCTCCTGATAGAAGAATTAGACTGTTCGAAATTAACTGGGACTCGGCCATGTAATAATGTCGTCATCAATGAAATGAATAGATTAAGAAATGAAACAAGCTAATTCTTCTATAAGGTATGCCTGAGGGGTAGATACCTACCTACTTCTATAGAATATAATTTATCCTAATAATAGTTTTTCCCGATCCTTAAGTTTTTATGTTGAAGGACTCTTCGTTTTATAGATGGACTTTCGTATTGATCGATAACTGTCGATTGAAACTAAAAAATATAAAACAAAATAATGATAAAAAAACTTTTGAAACAAGATTTTATTCAAGTGCCCAAAAAAGATCAAAATAAGATTTTGAATCACATTAACCATATTCATTTATGTCTTTACAGAATTGAAATTATAATAAAAGCTTGTCGTGATAATTTTGTAAATAGGTAAATACCTACCATACTTGTAAGCGATTCATAATGTTTGTAATTGAAGGAAAGTGCCGTGACTGCTTA
>WOGN01009714.1:0-10702 GCA_015342105.1 Leptinotarsa texana | reverse complement strand
AAAAATTGTATTGACGTCATCGATAATAAGATTCGCCAGAATGTAATGATACAATTTTTATCAGATGTAAAATTCAATAATAGAAACTTTTCAACTTTCCCTAAACCAATTAGAATCGGATTTCTGCATACAGCTTCACTTTGTGCATCCTTGCGACGTATTTGATAAAAAGTTTTCAGCACTTTAGAAACTATAACGATCAAAATAAAGCAGACACTGACAACTGACATAATGTAACGTCGAATTCCGTTAACCAACCTCACTCTAGTTTCATGAAATCATAGTTGATGTGACGTCATCGTTTCAATGCCAGAATGAAAGTATTTGAATCACAGGCGTCAGAAAACGCCTCTAATATTACCTCATTAGTGACATAAGTCATTGAATCACGGGTTTGATCTGGTTTCTGAATTTCAGATTGTTTTACGTTCCGCGCTGAGGCAATGGTAAATCCTATTGGAAATTAAAATATAGTAGTGTAGGAATTTTTGATAAGGAAATATGTGTAAAACTTTCACAACAAAAAGTTCAAATTAAAATAGAATACCAATGGGGCAATATGTATCCAGGACAGATTTTGAATGGTCCTACACTGAGGAACCTCATGCAAGTAGAAGAAAAATTATATTAGGTTAGACCATTATTGAATTATCTATATTCATTAATATTAAGTACATAGGAATGAAGCGAAACTCCTTTTATTTTATTAGTTATATCAATTTTAGATCTATAAGTATAACTTTATTATTATAGAATTTTTGGAATCTTGATGTTACTTGCTTTAGTATTTCCTCTACAGGTACTGCTTCTGAAATGATTTGATAATGACTGGCATTTTACAGGACAATTTTTCTGTGAAGAGGTTATTTTTCTCAGAATGATATTAACCTTGGGGGACTGGCAAGAACTTTTGGTAATTGGGGCTGGCATGGGACTGTGAGTCTGCCATTCTGAATTCACAAGTCATTCTGGTCTATCCCACTACAAGAACAATAATAAGAGTCATAGGATATTGACATATTTTAGTAAACCCACGAATAACATCCCTTGTTTAAAAAAAAACTTGGACGTAGGCTTAGAAATAATAATTTAAGCAAATTTATTAAAAACAAAGACAAACCCGGATATATCAGAAGTATATAAGTTGACTTGTGGTTCTTGTCAAAAACTTTATATTGGCCAAACAGGAAAAACCTTTTCTCAAAGAATAAAAGAACCATCTTTTGGCAGAGAGGCATGAGTTCAACCATGACTCTGATGTATTACATTTGGATGAGAAAGGCTTATAAATTAATCAATTTGAGAATCAGAAGATTTACTTTTGAATATATTTTCTAATGTGGAAATTGGTACTTAGTTTATTATATGTCCATTCGAGTAGTTAGTAAAATTACTCTTATAATGTTAAAATGTTCCTGCCTAAACTCTGGTAAAATAATTATTCATTTATTAGATAGAAGGTCTTATGATTATCATGATTTCCACTTGAAGTGGAAATCCCACATTGAAGTGTTTTTGAATACATACTAAGAAATTTGAAAGTTTTTACTCATAATATTAAAAGTGGCAAGTTAAAAATATATACTTTCAAATGTTCTTAGGTTGCAAATTTTTACTTCAAAACAATGCACAGGCATTATGAACCAAAAACAAAGTAGGTTTAATCTGAATCTGTGAATTATGTTTTATGTAAGACCTCGCCAAGATATTTTTGTATCAAAAAAGTTATCTGTAATGAAGTAGTTCAACAATTCTAGTCAGAGGTAGATCTTCTAACCATATGATGAATATCATATTATCATGTGTTGAGTTCATCTTTTGTATTCAGAACACGTTTTTCACTATATAATAGCTTTCTCTCTCGAAGGTCTCATGTTAATCAGTTTTCATTTATTTTTCCAGAAAAATACCCACAAATCAAAAAACTATTTGGCTCTGATCCAAATTTCAAATGGGTAGTTACAGGTATGGTTTTTCTCCAATTCATTATGATTTACCTTCTCAGGAACGAGTCATGGCCAGTAATACTTCTAGTCGCTTATTGTTTTGGTGGAGTTATCAATCATTCTTTGATGTTAGGTGAGTTACTTGTGATCTACACAAAATAAAAATAAAAAATGAAATAATTAAACCATTCCTAACCATGTTAGGAATCACACGTTAAAAGACCTCTTCAGTCCTTAAACAGATTTTTTTCAAAGGATTATTTTTTCTCCTTATTTATTTTTTCCAGTCCTCAATTTCAAATTTCTATTCAAAACAAGCACTGTTTCTAAACACCAGAACTGCAATAAACTAATTTACCTCAGTTCTGGTATTTGAGAACAGTGCTTGTTTGGGATTTGTTCTCCGTCAAAGGTTCTAGGTCTACCTTCCATTTCAAATTTCTAGTAAAAACAATTTTCATTATTTGTAATGACGGGAAAACATTTGTGAAATAGATATTTTTCTTTAATTTTGTTGATCCCTATTGATTGTTAGATCAGATGTCAATAAAAAATATCTCATTTTATTTGCTACTGAACGATCTACATGAATATAACTCCTGATTGGTATGAATTTGTCCACGTTCACAAATTATACCTGTCTCAGCAATCAATATTAAATGCTCTTGGATTGACATAGTGGAAGTTTTCCGTGGTGGAAATTTATAAATTTCATCAAATATTTATTATATCTCCAGCATAAACTCTACCAAATTTATATATGAGTATCTAAATCTGATAAAGTTCATGTTCATGTTTTTTTTTAATATTTTTTCATGATGTGTCTCAGATGTGATTCATCATTTTTAATCTGATTCCAGCCATACATGAAATATCCCACAATTTGGCTTTTGGACATGCCAAGCCTATGCACAACAAACTTTTTGGATTCTTTGCTAATTTACCTATTGGAATACCCATTTCAATCAGTTTCAAAAAATATCACCTTGAACATCATAGAGTAAGTATCAGTGATTCAGTACAACTGGTTTTTATCTTGATAAACTAATTTTTATCACGGTGAATTACTCATAAGATAAAATAGTGGTGGGTCATTCAGATTTCATCTCTTTGCTAATATGTTACTAATTCTCTTTAGAGATAAATTATTGATAAAATTAATGGTTTGATAACATTAGAAAATTGTTTTTTGTAAAAAATTCAAATAGTCACTATATTATGACAATTAACAATTGAGTTCCTACATTTTCCATCTTCATGAAAATGAACTAACTCACAAAAATATTTGGAAATGATCTATGAATTATAAGAATCATTTACTTAATTACACTCTATTGAGCATGCTTTTTGTAATAACTCATTCTAAAGCAAATTATTATATTATATAAGTGTAGGCTATTGTTCAGTGATCACAACCCGTTAAAATCGGGATGCTTCTGAAATGATTAATGAATGGGTGTCATTCCTCTCAAAGACATGTCTGATCATTATATCCGCCCTTAGGAAGGGAAACAACATTTGCTGTTTTCAGGCAAGCTGAGAATACTCCTTTAATGGTGATAATTTTTTTTATTAATATACTCCATGTTCCCACTAATAGTTTTTGACACAAATTTAACCCTTCCACTGTGCAAGGACCAAGAATCGTGGCCCACTACGCAATTATTTTATTGTTAGCAAGTATAGTCGTCTAGAGCAGCAAATGCCAAAAGGTATTTTTTAGTAATTTTTAAAAAAATTCAAATCAAACGTTTATTTCTCTAGTTTACATACCGGCTGTCATATACCAATTTCACACATAATGAATCACCTAGTATCCACAATATGTTCATAAATACAGTTAATTGACTATTTACGAAGATAATACATTTGTTTTAGGTGTATCTATAATTGTTAACAAAATGAATACTGGCAATAAAGTTACATAATAATAATTCTATATATCCATATTTTTTGAAAAAATATTCTGAAGTTGATATGGAAAATATAGTAATTTTGAAATAAATTTAATCGGCTAATAGTAGTTGTATTTTCAGACGAAAATTAATTGGTAACCTATCGATAAACTATAAAGAGACGTACAACTGAATATTTTATTCTTTCATTACAAAGAATATGTTTAATAATAAATGGTTTGAACATAAAAGGGGATGTTATACTAAGGTGTGGAAGGAAGAACATCATCGTTTTGTTTTTTATTTTGTATAAAGATAGAGAAGTAGAAAGCCCAAACTTTTCTTTCCCAGAAGAATTTTTGCTATCTTTACTATAGCTTGATCAATAACAGATGTTGAGGTATATTTCTATTTCTAATACTATATCATTTTTATGTTATTAAACTTTTTTGTATACCTCTTTTTTATTAATTGAATATAGTAAGGAATTTTTTGTAGAAATGATACAATTAAATTGGTGTATATTCGGAAAAAGATCTGTAATATTTTCTTCATAAAAGACCTAAATATGTTGGAAGGTTTACTTTTAATGAAAATTTGATCTACATATGATTTTTTTCATTGCCCATTATTATTCCTTAATGAACGATATGAATCCAAATTTACTCAAGGTATTTATTACTCATGAGTTTAAATGAAATCAGAAAAGCGATTTATATTAATATCTCCAATCAAAGTAGTAGTTTTCTGATTATTCGACTTCATTTAAAATAGTCCCTCAGATCAGAAATGAATTCAAATGAACATGTTGAAGGGGGCCTATCTCGTTTTTATTGATGAAGATATTTATTGAAAGAATATTAAGAGCCCCATTGTGTTGTTCTGCTTTGTAATTTTAGGCAATATTATTGTTATAAATACAATACCTACCTCCATCATTTTGGTTTATATTACCTTCATTATGAAGTTGGTCATAACCATTGATGTGGAAGGAATGTGTAGTAAGTTGTTTTCAAGTTTCACTAAGGATTATCATATCAATGTCTTCTTCTAGCTAGATGATAAAGAAATAGTTCAAGTTCTTGAAATTTTTTAGCTGTACTTCCAGTGTTATTAAGAAAAACAGATTTTTTTAATGTTTGAAACTTTTTTTTTATAGTCTTCAATATTAGATGTTAACTGTGTATCAACAATAATTACATCTATATCTTTTATATATGTATCCATTTCAAGTCTGTTATGTATTAATAAAAAAATTATTTATATATTATGGAATTACTGTTCAATAATTTAATGGATGTAGCCGTTACTATGTGGTAGGAGATCATATTGTAACTATTTGTTACAAATACAAGTGGTATAAAAACATAGGAAGTTTTAATTATCGAAGTTTTAATTACGAATTACTGATCTTTCTCCACCAATTCCAATGTTTGTTGTTGTGGGAGAACCTTTGGTTTTGTAATATATTTTTTTTAAGAATGTATTCATTCATCAAAATGATTTTCATAATATTTTTCTGCGAATTTATATTGACTGGAACTTATATGTATTTCAATTGCTTTCAAAGCAGTTTCACTTAATTGTGTATACCTTTTTGTTGTACTGGTATTCCTCTCACTTCAATATTACTTTTCATTTTCATTGGTTCTTCAGCATTCACAAAATATTTGATTTTCTTCTTTTGTTTTAATGTTTCTTTATTTTCATCATCAACATCTTCATATTTGTCAGTCAAGAAATCCGTGGATTTCTGCAATTCCTTTATTTTTTCAGTACATTTTCCATTACATACCTAATAGATAGATAGATAGATAGATAGATAGATTTATTGATCTCTTCGAATCATTTACATGACATGAGATAAGTCTAATAACCGTGTTCAGTTGCGAATCAGGATA
This sequence comes from Leptinotarsa texana, assembly GCA_015342105.1. Classification (NCBI taxonomy): domain Eukaryota; kingdom Metazoa; phylum Arthropoda; class Insecta; order Coleoptera; family Chrysomelidae; genus Leptinotarsa; species Leptinotarsa texana. The sequence continues at coordinate 4,960 of WOGN01009714.1, read as the reverse complement.
AAATTACAATACATCTTAATAAAAAACGAAAAATACACCTAAAAATACTATATTGATCACCTACAGAAATTTTAATACAACTGGAGCACATTAATATTTTGCTCTTTAGTTTTTTAAATTTATTTTAATACATTTCAAAATCTCTAGGTTGTAGATCCTTACATTTCACAAATATTTTTGTCTTCTATGGCAGATTAAATGGATTTCAAATTATGATTACAATGCAGCATATAAAAATATCAGAGCTACCAACGTTTTGTTAGTCTTGTGTAGAAACAAAGCATTTTTTGTTTTTTCTTGTGTTAAAGCCCAGCATTAGGATATTTCAAAGGTAAATATTCGTTTTCTTCATCGAACCTTCATTTTTCCTACAAACTTTTTGACCTATTGTTAATGGAAATTTATGTGAGAACAATTTTTTTTTAAATGTACTCTTGATGGAATCTCAATTTCCATCAAAAATTTATCAAGTAACAATTAATCTTTAATCTGTTGACAGGAGCAATAGCAATATAAAATTTGATTGTAAATATTGCAATTTTCCGTGAATGGTTTTCACAAGGTATCTGAATAAAACCAATTCATTTTGTATAATATTCATTAATAAAACTTGCTTTAACTTCTATAAACAATCTTTGAATGATTTTCTGAATCTTTTCAGTATCAAGGAGATGAACAAAAAGATACCGACATCCCCACATACTTGGAAGCTAAGTTATTCTGCACAACGTTCGGAAAGTTCATATGGGTTATATTGCAGCCATTTTTCTATTCTTTCCGTCCTTTGATAACGTACCCAAAGCCACCTACAAGCTTAGAATTAGTTAATACTGTGATCCAAGTGATATTTGATGCTTTAGTTGTATATTTCTTCGGTGAGTAGATAAAGCATCACATTTTCTTATTGGTTCACTCTTATTTATTATTTTTCAGACATTTGAACTCACAATATTCAATAATTGAATAAAACTGGCCAATACTTGATAAAAATCCATATTAAAAACTAATTAATACAGTTTATTGTATGAGTATCACTATAAAGGGTTTTAAAAAATCCGCAACACGTTTTTTGCTATACAATAGCTTGAAAAAGCTGTTGCACAGAGAAGCACATAAAATAAAATATTTGACACTTGAGAAAGCTATTCTATAGCGAAACACTTGTCGCTGTTTTTGTAAGACCATTTATAGTGAAAATAATACAATAAACTATTAATGAGTTTTTTTTCACAATATTCAAAAGTGATACCTCAAGTTATTTCAGATAATTGTAGTTTAATAATTTGGATTTAATTTTTGTTATTGTTTAGTTATTTCAACTCTTCATAATTTGATAAAGAGGTAAATAGCTATACATTTTTCTTGAGGTAGTGAACGGAACATAAAGTCCAAAGTTTGAATGCTTCTTTGATCAGATATTTTTCTCAAGGTCAGGAAATGTTGGATTTTTATAATATTATTCGGTTTTTTATATAGTTTTATAACATCTCTATTCAATTTAATACTTTTACTTAACACTCTTTTTATAGGTGCTAGAATGTTGGGTTACCTGATATATGGTTCAGTAATGGCAATGGGTCTCCATCCAGTTGCAGGACACTTCATTAGTGAGCATTACATGTTCAAGAAAGGCTATGAAACATATAGTTATTATGGGCCTTTGAACTGGATAACTTTCAATGTTGGATACCACAATGAGCATCATGATTTTCCTGCAGTGCCTGGTTCGAGATTACCAGAGGTAGCTAACGGTCATTATATTGAGTTTATATCCATTTTCTTTCAGGTCTTCCCTTATATCTTTCTACCATTTTTATCATATATATTGAATATTGATAGCTTATTGACGAAATCGTAACCATACCTATGATACTGCGTGACCTGTTCTGAATTGTGCTGGCAAGTTTCAGTTTCTGTAATTAATTTTAGTGAGAAAAACTATAATTAACTGATGACCTTGAAAGTTACCGAACTTCAACATTTAGGAGTGTGATGATTAAAAAAATGTTTAATGTCTAAACAGGAATAAATCCCAATAATAAGACATATTAATATTATTAAGAAGCATGTTACAGTTTATATCTGCCTATATACACACAATACACATAATATATATATATATATATACATACATACCCATGAATACAGTACTAATTTATCAACTAGAAACACCTGGAACGAGTAAACAAAAAATAAAATAAAGTAAACATTTGGGAGAGTTAAGCAAAAAATTAGGTGGAACACTTGTGTGCAGCCAGCTAGGAGAATAATTGAAAAAACCTTTAAAAAACCTCAAGTCAGATATAGAGCTAACAAGTAAAAACATTGTTCAGGTGTAACAGTAATAGTAATAAGGTCATATGGTAGAATAACTTTCAATTTGGGCTCATGTATTTTGACGTGGTTCTTAACTTGACCAATAGGTTCATAATAAATGTTGAGCTTTTCACAGAATTGATTGGAAAGTTTGCTCATTGCAACAACTGGTGACTTGAGTAATATGTTTGTTATAGAATTTGGTAGATAAAAAGTCAGTTAATTTCTAGAATTGATTCGTGGAGCATGAAAGTTGAAGTGGGAGAGTAGTTCGGGACAGTCAATCAGATTATTCACTAGTTTATAAATGAAAATTGTAGAGTAGTAGGTTCTTCGGTTTTGCAGGGATAATAGATTAAATTTATTCAGTAGTATTCTGTTGTCGATGCCTTGTTCAGGGTAAACTCCTTCTGGCTTGTAAGTAATACATTTCATGAAGCTTCTTTGTATAGACTCGATTTTGTTTATGTGGACATTGTATATGGGTGACCATATAAGTGAGGCATATTCCAGCCGAGATTTGACGTATGCATTGAAAAGAGTTAAAAAACTGTCTCTGCTACAAAAGTTCTTACAGTTACGATGAATGAGCCCTAGCATCCGTTTAGCTGAGCATGTCATTGTGTCATAGTGGATGGAGAAACTCAGTTTAGGGTCAAATGTAACACCAAGGTCCCTTTGATGAGTGGTTATTTGAAGAGTTGTGTTATTTATGCAGTAATCATGAGAAACAACATTATGTTTAAGGGTGTATTTTGAGTATTTACATTTGTTTGTATTGAGGGAAAGATTATAATGGTTATAAAGTCAACAATATGCATGTTACTTACCACACTTACATTCAAGTACTTATTCTCTTCTTCATATTATGAACGACTGTGATGGGTTGATTCAGTTGAGTTGACTTTAATTTGCTTTGAAATTATTGTGTTTTATATGGTAGTACCACAGCTCATGTTATCAACAAAAATAAAAGCTAAGGTATCATTTGTTATGTTATTAGTCTTTATTTTTAGGATTGAAATTATGCTGTATAAATTGACCAGTCATAAATAGACCGAGTAGAAAATAGAGACAGAGACAAGGACTGTATGTGTCTAAATTACTAAATTGTTCCTTTGAAATTCTATAAAAAACTTCATCTCTATTTTGAAATATGATTCAACATACCTGGAACATGGTTCAAAAAAACTTATATTAACACTTGAATGATTTCTCGAAAATTAACAAGTTGGCATTCAGTTGTTGATAAGGTAATTGTTAATGAGTTGTTGAGGATTTGTTCATTCGTTGAAAATGTAGATGTTTTATTTACTGATGACACAACTTCAATCATATCCGAGGAAAACCCTCTCAAGGAAAACTCTATTTAAAAGGTAGAGCTAACTAGTTGTTTCAGAAAAAGCAAACTAAAATTAAATTATAGTTAATTAACTGTATTTGATGAAAAATTAGGTTGGCATCCTCAGGTAACAATTAAAATTGTATATTTTTCTGTGCTTCATTCTAAAGTAAACTATGAAGTTATTCTATTAACTCCCCTCACTCTACTGATATATTCGAACAGCAGAAAAAAGCTCTTGGAATATTTACTAATGCATCTTCTAGAGAACATTACAAACTTCTATTTATTGGACAACTACAACACTAGAGGCATAATTCAAATTCAAAAATCACTTTCAAACGTATCTGAATATTGTTCAATAAAGCAGTACATTCCCAAATACTGTTTTTATTCCTTGATGGAATTCAACATGCCAATTTCGAGAAATATTTTCGTTTAAATGAAGTACTGGGTACTTGATGTTATACACTCAATTACTCATATTTTTGACTGTTTTTTTTTTCATTTCATTCACCTCTCTTGTTCTTATTCTTACTTTTGAACTGTTCAATTTTTATTTGTCGTCGTGCTGTCTTTGTTTATAACTGTTATAGGTTTCATTATTTATCCTTTAAATTCATTGATCTACTACAAAAATGCAGTGATGTTACTTGATGTAGTAAACTAAAATATTTGTATCTGAATATCGAGTTTTTCTTTATAAGAGGAACTCTTTGTGGATTATTAGAATTGGTTGCATAAATATCTTATTTTAGGTAAAGAAGATAGCACCTGAATTTTATGATGGTCTGCCACAGCATCATAGTTGGACAGCTGTACTGTATGACTTTGTAATGGATCCAGATGTTGGACCTTATGCCAGGATTAAACGAAAGTCTCGAGGTTTAACCACATGAACTATACTTGAATTATAGGACACTATTTTTGTAAATGTATACCAAAACTTTTCCCAAGTAAATATATTGCAACATTAATTTGAAGAATTTACAATTTTGTGAATCTGTATATAGGAGTATTGGATTAATCTTTGAACAAAACTCTGGGTTGAAATCATGCTTTTCTACCTCTTTATAGCTTTAATTCAATATATTTCCCACAATTTCAAAGTCAAATCAAAATGTACTGCAGATATAAGCAATGATATTTTATGACATACTACCATAATACTAAAGAACAAAAAAGTATCAGATATCACAACTAATTACTGTTTAAAGTAACAGACTGAATGGGCAAATGTTCACCTTGCAGTATTCAACAAAAACTTTTCCACACATCCGAACTATGGCAACCTGATTGGTG
>WOGN01009713.1:0-10702 GCA_015342105.1 Leptinotarsa texana | reverse complement strand
GACTTCAAAGGCAATCCAGATTTGCTTCAAAAGGTTATAACTGGTGACCAATCATAGGTATATGGTTATGACGTCGAAACCAAAGTCTAATCCCCAACCAGCAAAGTTGTTTTATAATTCCATGGTGTTGCAACAGTTTCATTTTATTAGTATTTTTTAATTACTTCCAAAATGCTAATTGATTATATTAGATGATTCGTGAACACAATAAAGTTATAGGCAATAAAAGTGTTTCATAATTTAATCATAGAAACGTTTATGAAATAAAATTAAAAAAATATTATAAAATAGTCAGGAAATTATCACAGAAACGTTTTTACAACTGACTAATAAAACTTATTTTCCTATAAAAGTTAATTGTTATGTGGTAGTTTACACTTTTCTCTGAGTTTTTATGATTGTTATAAAACTATTTCAAGCTAATTTTATAACTGTTTCCTGTAGCTTTAATGAAACTATTTTATTAGAATTCTTTCAGACATCATTTTATTTTCATCACTATATTGTCACTTCGATGATAATTTCCCAACTATTTTATAGTATGGTATATTTACTACAATTCAAAAACACTAATATAACTTTTATAAAATCGAATTGCTTTTGCTAATATATATTTGCTGTCACCAAGAATAAAATGCAGCAGTTAAGAGCAACCAGCTGACATCGATTTCTAACCACAGCTTTGATATCGTGGTGGAAATTAGTTCTTTAGCAACTTATAAATATTTGATTTATATTGAGTATAGGTACCCCATAAGTAAGTTCAATATTTCTAAGGCATTGGGTTTAGATTCAGTTCGAAGTGCTTCAAATAATAATGCAAATACAAATAGTAAATAGTGCTAGAAATAGGACTATTTACTATAAAAAATATAAAAAAACTTTCTGGAAGCTTTTTGAGTCGCCCTGTATATTGAAAATACTAAACAAACAATATCCCACCTAACCTTGTGCTTCAATTTTTTTCTTGCGGAAAACAGAAACAGAAATTCTTTATTCATACAAGCACTTTTGTAGGAAGTATTTCTTAACAGTTTTATACGGGTAACATAGTAGCTAAAATACGTTGAAATGCTTGCTACTGATAGCAAATCATTTCATAGGATTGCTGATAGCAATCAGGAAATTAAATGAGTTGAAAATATGAATTACCGCACATATACTAATATTTACAGCTGAAAAGTATATAGATACTATAACATTATATCAATTAGAACAAAGTGGGTTGAATTTGCGACTAAAAAACTAATACGCTGACAGAGTGAATTTTTGTAAAATTAATAATTTTACCGAAAACATTTATAAATGAGTGGCGCGCGTAAATTTTGCTAATAATAGGCTATATATTTGTCAATAAAATTTCATTTGCGGTAAAAATGTCAATCTTCGAAACACGAACAATGTCTTTAATAGTTTTATGAGTGCAAAAGTGAAATTTTAAAATGACTTCAACCTTTCTATTTGTTAGTTTTCAATAGGTGACATATCTATTATATTTTCCTAGTGTCCAATAGAAAATTACTTCTTGCGTCTTCAAGAAAACATTTTCAACACTTTGTTATTATATTGTTATCGTTTTCGGCTGTATTATATTTTATAACGCTTACTGGGAACTACTAAAAAAGTCTTATAAAATTGTCTTCTGTTTATTTTATAAGTATCGCTTAGGTGTGTTGCAAAAGTGCGGTAAGAGAAGTCTTTATGAAACTACTTTTTAAGGATGTTACAAAAATTTTACGGTAACTGCCAAAATGTTTATAAAACTATTTTATAGTGTTTGTAAAAGGCCTTACAAAATATTGATGAAGACTATATTGTTTTATAAAACGGTGCCAATTTTCTATTGATAGAAGTTTTATAAATACATCAAAAACATTTCTGGGAGAAATGCAGTTTTATAATTTGTTTGTCCGAAACGTTTCCGCAACTATTATAAAATACGAAATTGCTAGTTGGGAGGAAGGCGCCTGTTTCAGTATTCTCAACTGGACGCCTTCCTGAAACACATTTACCGCATAAGACGTTTCATCACTTTCACAATGTAGTAGGAAGTCCACAACGAATTGCCATTCTTAGACGTACTGGTGAAGAGGACTGACACTAAGTGGAAAACATCTGGATACCGAAAACTCATTCACACGGGACAGCATCTGAACCACGAATCCAACCACCATCAATCGTATAAAAAAGGAACCATCAAGACTCTATAAGACCACGCTTTCGGGCTCTGTAATACGAAGGAAGGTCCCGATAAGGAACTAGATATCATCAAAAATGATCTTCAACGGAATGGCTACTCCAAAGCAATGGTGGAACAGACTTTGACTAAAAGACAGCAGGAGCCTCGCAAGGAAGAGAAGCCGTCACAACCAGTGCTTCCAATTCCCCACATCAGAGGATTATCGAAAAGGATAAGAAAAATTGTGTCCAAGTACAACATCAGAACCTGCTTCATATCTGGAAACACTATCAGTAGTAGCCTCACGAAAACCAGGTTACAAAACACGGAATGCGATTCCAAGAACTGCATTTACCGGATACCCTGTGAATGCGGAAAAGCGTTTGTAGGTGAAACTAAGAGGCCATTGAACACACACATCGAGGGAAAATCAGCAAATCAGGAATAACATAGCATGTTTTGGACCCATCAACATAAGTGGTCCCAAGCTGAGATCATACCCAGGGAGGAATATTGGTTCAGGAGGAAATTCAAAGAGGCCGTAAACATGTTGACCAACAATGTATTCAGCAAAGCTAGCGTAGATATACGCAACATATGGAAATCCATAATCAAGCGAAAAATGGCTACCTCTCGCCAAACGGTCGTCTCCCACTAAACCGGTGAAGTGCAAAAAGAAAAGCGGAGATAAGTGAAAGTACTCGAATGACCCATAAATAAAGATCTCTCGTAGGAATTAGTCCAGTCATCAGCCGAAGATGGTTCTGGATACCAACGTCTTGAAGTAACTCGGCTTGGAATTTCTTAACCTTTTATTCTCATTTTTTTCAATTGTTTTATTTTTACTTATATTTTATTTCACTATTATTTCATTTCAGGTTTTTTCGCTTAATATAATTGTTATGTTCAGCTGTTCTTTTTCAATTCCCCTTTTTTATTAATTCTTTCACGGATTTCAACTCATTTTATATGATATCAGACAATCGAAGTCCAAACTTATGGACTTCTTCAATCGTAACGTTCGAAGATAATCCAACGGAATTATCTGATGATAATATACCTTAATTTTTGCTTACACCAATTAATTCTCTAATGAGCATACATATTTTACACTAATTGAATATTTTGAATTGAAATATTACAATAGTCATAATTGTGTACGAATAAATAAACATGGTTATTAGCCTGAAGAAAGAAAAAATTGACCGTTACTCAACCAACCTCTCTTCTAAAAAATTATAAAATCACTAAACTAGTTAACTGAATAGTTCTTAGTTTCAACAAATATTTTTGCTTAAATACCCAAAAGCTCATAAAACATTTTGTTTACGACCCGTTTGTGATATAACAATAGGGTGGACCCGGTAGCATTACAAAGCCGCCTATACCATATGTGGCAAAGTATAATGAAATCACAAAACTTTGCTTGAGCACTCTGTCATCGTTTTGCATTCATAATAAACATTTATTACCATTTTACACTAGGAAACATTGTATAAATAGCCTTATCACCTACAGAAGCTTCATAAAAATAACGATTTATACCCTTCTTTAACGGTATATCTGGGATCAAATAACAATAGAACATTGCGCGTCAACAATAAAGTAGTAAATAACACCTTGCAGCATCTTTTCTGTAGCACCTGTACTACAGAAGTATTCCGAGCATTCATACCACCCTTTTTAGTCTCGTTTTAAACTTTCTACCGATTCCACCAGTTGTCCTAAGAAGGATCAACATAACAGGTGATGGAACCCGAAGGACAGTCGGTCGCGGTCGACTCTGGCCGCGGCAAACTCTGCACGTGAAGCAGCCAGTGAGTTTTAGGGCTCTGTTGCTGCACGACGCAAAGCTCGCAGCTTGCTGTGATCCGGTTTTCGTGATTACTTCGGTTCATCCCGGCAAATATTTGTTTCACGGCTACCTGAGACATTCTTGCAGTGCTCAAGAGTTTGTTTTCTGTTCAAATTAAGAGGATTTTTGGACGTACTTTGTGCTGGTGCTAGCAAGATTTCATTCATTACTCGCAAGTGACTGTGAAAGTGTAGACCTTGGATCCACTCTAGGTGTCGAAGCCGTTAGATTTTGTTCATTCATAAAAACCGGAGTCTGGCGCAGAGCAGTAACGACTGAAGCTCGTTTTGCAATTCATGTATGAAGTGGTGGATTGGAGACTACGATTTTAATTCCCTTAAAAAAGGAATACATTTAAATTCGCTAAAAGTTATCGGGGACTAGACTCTAAAAGTGTTTTCTTTTTCGTAATTAAATGGTGATTTATTCAGAGATTAGGGGATTCAGGGACTTTGTGCAGTGCTGAAAGATTTAAACGATGCGTAAAGCAGATTAGTGAGAGCACTTATTAAAATGTTTGTTTTTGTTATGGTTTAATTGTTTGAGTGATTTATTAAGTGATTATTTCACGCCTGTTGACTTGGATTACGGCTTTTAAACATGGATATTACTCTTTTAACGACATGTAAGTAGACATAGTTGTTTTATCTGGTCATAAATCACTGATATGAGGTAGAAAGTATGTACCTTAGATACCTTTTTGATGGTTGATTTACTGATGAAGCTGATACTATGGGACCTTTGTTTAAATTTTAGTGAAATTTGCTTTGGTGCCACTTGATAGATACTCGAATGATAGTAAGTTTTTCAGAAGTCATTGCTCCGACGCTATAATTTGGATTTTGATAGTTTTAGATATCGTCGACATAACCGTCACTATTGCAATGAGAACTTGGTTGAAGTTGAAGACTGTTTTGTAACAAGGATATTAATAAAATTCAGTTTTCTCATAATCAATTCATAATTGGACAAGAATCGCCCGTCTAAATAATGAATGATCCAAAAGTCAGCAACAGTTTTTTCTTGAAGTTGTCTGTAAAAGTGTGGAGTCGTGTAGGTATATCAATACCTACCAGTTGGATAGTCATACCATAAACAAGAAACACAAAAAAACATATCTGATTTTTGCAAGAATATTTTATGGAATGGAAATCCTTTTCTGACAGACAGATTTGGATCAATATATTACTTTAATAAAAAATCATATTTGATTTCTAGAAGGTTTTGAATAATTATGTTTGTTTTACCGCAAACTAGTGATTTGATGGATATACTGTGAGGTTATGATTTTTTTTTCCTATTTTTCCTGTAAGTCCTTTTAAAGATTTGAAGTCTAGTTTCCATGGAAAACCAATTGGCTGTGACAAATTTTTTTAATATTACTGATACCGAATGATTCTAGATATCAATGCTTTCCAATGATCTTTTGTTCATTTTTCTGAAGAAAAAAGTTCAGTTGAGTTAGTCTCGGAAAAAACTAAGTAAATAGTAATTTACTTTCATATTCATTGACCGGATGTTTTGGGCGCTTGGCGGTTCGAAAATATATTGTAGCTCAGATTTTATCCTGAGAAAAGCAGTATTTACACCTATTATTTCAATATAAATACTGATAGATGGAGTATTTTCGGACACCGTTTTATCCTAACTTTCAAACCCATTCGGTGATTTGTTGGCTCGTCAATTACTTTTCGGGAATACCAGATCTCTTGTTTTGACCACGAATCAACAGAAACAAGAAATTATTTTCTTTTTTTCCGTCTATTATCTCGGATTCAGTTCAATCAATGACTCCCATTCATCTACAATTTTGCTCGCATGGTTTTTTTATTAGTAGATTCTGCTTAAAACAGAGCTAACTGGTGAGATGACCGAAACAAATCTGAATTCAACAGTTTTTAAAGGTGTTTTCTTTTTAGTTTGAATTAAATATACTTGCTCACTTGTTCTGCTGAAGGTAAAATAACATTTTAGAACAATATTTCGAGAATAAATGCGTTTAAACATATTGATCATTCAGATCCCCCGTTTTAAAGTATCATTCGTTATTATTTTTTGGTTGATTTTAGTAGTTCAGGCTTATTCAAAATCATTCATTCACTGAAGAATTGCGGTTGATCATTTTACTCATTTCTAACAAACTGTGGCTCATTTGAAGGCTAATATGACATTCTACCTCAAGTGAAATCAAAGATTTGTAAAATTCGTTTGATAAAAAGGAATGTTTTCTGGGAAAATGAGGTGAGGTTGGAATTTCTGCCAACTCGCATTACTAGGTACATGTAAAATCGAATAATATACTGCAGCAGATTCTCTTTATTTCTAAACTTCCTCGATAAAGGAGTTTTGAATTGTGAAATATATTTCACCTCGTATTTCACGTTTAGAAACTCCTGACATCTGCCAGGAAAGTTTGGAAATAAAGAGAATCGGCGAAGAAAAAGCTGCTGATATACTTAAATGTTTTTTATTCTGAAGCTGGAGCTTACACCATTCACTATGAATATAGTGAAAAGTCATTTATATTGTCATGTTATTGTTTACAGTTGATGTAAATGGAAATAATATGAATCCACTATGTACTCTGTGGTATTCTTATGGTACTAAAATATTATTTCGATTCTTATTTCATAGAATTGATTCATTCGATATGAATTTCCTCTAATTTTACTAGGGTGGTATACAACGTGTATGATCATTGCAGTCAACTAAAAAACAATTATCATTATTATAATAATACCAAGTACAAAACAAATTCTGTGAATCGGTGTGCATACCAAAGCTTCAAAAAATGTGTTTTAGGACCAAGGTATCATAATATAAGTTGTTCCTGAATTCAGAAACAAATTCAGTATATAAAGAAAAAAGGTGAAAAAATCGGACAATGTTTGATATAAAATGATTTGACATCCCCAAAAGAACAAATAAAATTAAAATTCAAATGAATAGCTGAAAATAACAATTATATCAAGCAAAAAAAAACCCGAAATGAAACTACAATAAAATGAAATACAAGCAAAATTGAAAACTTAAGAATTAAAATGAAATACAAATTTAAAGATTTCAAGCCAAGTTATTTCACGACGTTTCGACTGTTAGTATCCACAATCGTCTTTGGATGATGACCGAAATACAAAACACAAGTAATTATCCACCATATCACCTTCACATCTCACTTCATATTTTTTGACACTTTTAAATATTCAAATCAAAATTGTGTCTGTTAAAAACTTGATTTAACAAGGTATTCATTTTCTGGTGACAACCCTTCAGCTTGAGGTTATATACTAGTGACTTTTGTAAACTGTTGTAAACTGTTACCGACTATTATTCTAAATTCACATAATTTGACGTGCAAATCATTTTTTCAATATTAATCTTGAATAAATATGTATTTAGTTGTCACAGTGGACAGAATGTGGTGGGAAGTTCGACAAAATATTCCCAGAATATGGAATAAACATTTTCCCAGCTAAGTACCTGTAAGAATATTCATTCAAACGAAACTTTCCACTTAACGAACGTTTTCGTAGTTATCTGGAAAAAACAGTGCATTTGTTCCAAGAAAATGCATGATTATTGCTTGTTTATTTTAATTTTGTTCCATTTTTCTTAGTTCATAACATTTGTTTAATTTGTTGTTGCATTTCTTTAAGGTGGTTTTCTAAATAGTCTGAAATTTCAAATGGTGATTTTGGCTTTTTTCAATACTACAACTTCTCGCTTTATTACATCTATATAGCAAAGTATCATATTTCAATCTGCATTCTTCAATGCAAACACTCCGACTTGAACCAAATAGAGAATTGAACTTCCGCCTTCCCCTGAGCGAAATGAATAATATACAACATAATTTTATTTTATTCATGTCATTCATATACAATTCAATTATATATTTTGTTTATTGTTTTATAGTAGTTGTACAAAAGCATTAGATCTCTCTAACCGTTTGGAAAGAAAAACGAGCATATTTCTACTCTTTCAGTATGTTTATTCCGTATGACGATAAAACCTCAATAACGTAGTTTTGAAGATTTCCTTTGAGCTCCGACAAAATCCTGCATTATACTACAAAATTTATTACAAAACCAAACCATCAGAATTATTCTGCACTGCATTCTTAGTTGGTTTATTTTGTGGGCCTAGCCAATGTTGATTTATTTCTTAAATCCTTTTTCGCTTAATATAGCGTCAAAACATTTTAAATCTGAACCATGAAGGCAAAAATACGTTATTGGAATTTGAAATTTTGATAGTAATCAGTGATGCCAACAATGATCTTCAATCTTCATTCAAAAAAATGTGGGAATCCTCCAAAGAAAGGAAGGAAGAAATTAATTTCAATACAAAGTAACTTTATTCTGAGTTGTGTAGATCAGGAAAATAAGTAACTTTCAGATACAAACTGGAAGAAAAACCTCTCTCGAATTAGCTACTTCCATATACATTTTGAATTAAAGGAAAGAAAAATAATTTTGAAACAAATACTTTTCCATGAATACTGAACTGTATAAAAACACTTTTGTCTACTCTGTTTGTATTACAAACATTAGTCATGGACTTTTTTTTCTGAATGATTCGGCCATTACTTGATGAAGATACTAATTTCAAAAACTACACCGCATGATTTGATCTCCACAAACTTTATTTGAAAAATATAATCACATGTTGCTTTAGCACAGTAGCTTTCTCAAGTGTATTAGCTATTGAATTGAATCAGATATCATCCACGGGATTTCCACACAATATACTAAATGAAAGAGGTAACATTTGACTTATATGGAACGCTGTCATCCTCACTGGTAGACATCCTATATGTTTCGCCGTTAGATACTTGCATTATGAGCTCTTCAGTACCTAATCTGGATAAAAATATAAGAAAAAACATTGGTTTAATTCACAACTTCATGACGTGTCATGTCAGCGATGACAGTGCGTAATGACATTCATTCGCTCATTTGATTAAGTACCAGACAAAGGAAACTTATTTAAATTGAAAGGGTTATAATTTTAGGAGAGATTCAAATTTAGAAAAGAAAGTTTTTGGCTTTCTACTCCATTTTTATACAAAAAACTGTGGGAACCTTCCAAAGAAGGAAGGAAGCAATCAATTGAAATAAAAATTTGTAGATCGTGCAAATAAGTACACACAAAAATTTGGTTTCAAAATCGAATGGTGTGGCATATCTGAAATTCTACCTTTTGGTTTTTATTTTTTATATTTTGAGCATATTTATTGAGTTTCTTTAATATTTTTGCATTTAACTTCACTTAGATTGAGTGTGTGTATACATTATTACACTTTTCCTTCTCAATAAAACAGTACCCTGTATTAAACATTTTTATTCTTATGGGACATGTAATTTTTGCTAACTTATGCTTACACTTGAAATTTTTGAAATATTATTCCTTAATTGTAAAATCTTTGGCAAAAATCTACGCAACTACTTACAAATTTTATTACCTTTTTCCAAGAAATCAAGATCTTTGTCAAATTCCTGTTTTCAATCCTCTGTATACTACTTACTCCACTGCATATGGTATTAAAATAATTCTAACGTTTCTCACCGGATGCTCTGCCACCAAAACTTCATAGTGCAATGTAATGTCGCCTCCACGATAACAGGTAATTCATATTTTATTTAAAAATCATCAAAGTTCCCATTTAGAAGAAACACGAGCTGTAAAAGCGAACGCTTGCATATTTTACAAGTGGCCGAGGTCTCTTTCAATACACGCGGCGCCCTCTTGTATAGACCACTTCAACCACCACCTCGCCCGTATTCAGCTCGAGCACCGGACGAGATTTAGTACATGAGAATTAGGTGAAATTATAGGAGAATAGGAGAAATCAATGATTTGTGATCAAATTTCACTAAAATTATTTATAGTGGTGTTGAAACTAAAATGTTTGAAGAGTTACTGTTAGAAAAAGATTTGTCAAACATTTTTCTTGCAAGTTTTCGATCAAGGACAAAAACAATGATTTCAATGATTTATTTTGACCATTACGAAATTCTAAAACTGGGCATCATGACTCAATTGTTTGAAGTTATCGCAGATACACACATTTATATTTTCAAATATTCAAACTCTCTATTTATTTCCATTCATCGGATGGTCTGGAAATTCTGAAAAGCTAAAACGCAAATTTAGCCTAATCAGTCCTAAAAAATAACTTCTATGATTGCTCTAACTAGGTGTAAAATTGAGATTTTTCGTGCCATATTAACTTCACTCATATTCACATCATTCATATTATTCACTCTTATTAACTTCACCAAGTTATATGCCAGCTGAATACCCAGAAATTTCGGATCTCTCAATAATTACGTACATAGGGAGTGTAATTCACACAACTCCCTTACCGTGTGGTTGTCAATTTACCAAAATTGTTTTGTTTACGAGTAAACTGGCAAAACAAAACAAAAAACTAAACAAATCTTATAGAAAAGCCACCGTAAGCACCTGATTAGGCTCCGATCGATTTTTTTCTCGAAAAACTCAAGTCACCACTTTGTGTTACATACCCGTTTTCTATCGATATAACATAATACATGTTGATGAATAATACTTATTTAGTGTTTCATTGACGCATTCACAGTTTTTTTGTTTGAAGGTGGTTGTTGGCAATGTTTTGTGGTGTATTTCATCAGTTCGGACTTCCA
>WOGN01009712.1:0-10361 GCA_015342105.1 Leptinotarsa texana | reverse complement strand
TACCTCTACTGTCTAACATCGTCATTTGCCATATTAATACCACCAACGCCAAATACATAGAGCTTTTCATCTCCAGAGTGGCCACGACGCTTCTCGATACAGGTGCATCCGTTTCACTCGTAAAAGGAAGGATGGTTAGACAGTTTAAATTAGAAGTGAAGAGGAGATCAACGTCGGTTATAACCGACATATCTGGTAATATTTTGAATAAGGAAGGAACGGTGGAACTTACTTTTCAAGTCCCCGGTTGCGGCATACGTCATGAATTCGTAGTCCGCGGAGAGGAGCTTAACTTCTCTTCCGACGGACTGCTAGAAATGGACTTTCTGGATGAATTCAAACCAACAATAGACTTCGATAGGGGTTTGCTCAGACTCAGCGGATGTACTATTCCTATGTCGGACCATTACCAACACCTTAGCGGCTTGAAGAATTATCATCATGACCTCAGAGTAGCTAGGTAATTACCCACAGATTTGCTGCGTCACCGATCGATAGCAGAACCTATAAATGATTGGCAATGCAGAGCGGTTAGTTGCAATAGAAATACAGTGTCGAAGAAGTTGTCGGTAGAATCTACCCTGGCTACAGAAGACGGAACTGTACTTAGTAAAAAAGAGAAAAAGGAAAAAATTTGGGAGTACTCTGAAGAGCCCAGTGATTTTCCAGGAAAGGAGCGTGGGAGTGTTTGTACCCCTCCAGTATATTATCGCGCATTGACAGAGGCACCTGTCTGTCGGACTGCTAATGATTTATTAAATGACTGTAAATTGATAGAAAAAAGAGATAGAAAAGAGAGGCTCAGATAGTTCAAGAGATCGACGACACCAAAGATGAAAGCGATAAGCCAAGGGCCATGAAGAAAAATAGCTATGTAGTCCCAGAAACTATCTCAGCTGCTAGTCAACATCCCACGGTTGCCAACGTGGCTAGAATACAGCAGAAACTATAGATTCCAGTGAATATCCGGAATTCCGTTGGAGAAAAGCTTTATTAATCGCTCAAATTACCTTCAATAGTGTGTGCTGCCAACACTGTGGTGGTCTTGGCAGGTGTCCCAGGTTATTCACAAGAATACCCCCATTCTGATGCTAGAAGATACAAAGGTTGTGGAAAATGTGGATCGACCAGTAAACAGGAAGGGTGTCTATGTATAATTTGCAACATGTACGTACTGAAGAAAAAGAAAGATTCCACTCGTTCCTAGAGACATACCAGGATATTTTTGAGACGGATGGAAAAAACTTGAATGCTACCAATCTAGTGAAACACACCATCGACATCGGAAACAGTTGACCCATCTTTAAAGCACCATATCGAGTACCCTTCAGACAGCAAGCAATAATGAAGGAGCTTTTGGAAGATATGTTGCAAGATGGGGTTATAGGACCCCCAGTTTCGCCATTTAGCGCTCCAGTTGTCCTCGTAGAAAAGAAGTCGAGTACTGGCGAAAAGAAGTTCAAGTTTTCTATAGGCTTTCGAGGACTTAATGTTGTGACCAAAAGGGACTTCTTCCCTATTCCAAATATACAGGATGCACTAGAAGGTGTAGCGCTGGACTTGAGTAGAGGATATTGGCAGATCGAGGTGGATGAACAGGACACAGAAAAGACAGTATTTTCCGTACCTTGGGGTCACTACGAATGTACTAGAATACCGTTTGGGCTGGTGAAGGCACCCTCCACCTGGAGGCGCCTGATGTATGTAGTTTTGTCTGGTCTGACGAGATCTCACTGTTTCGTATATCTGAATGATATGTTTTTCGAAAAGGTATACAGACGATTATATAGAAAAACTAAGGTGCACCTTCGATCGGATTCGACAAGCAGGATTAACCCTTAACCCTGAGAAATGTGAGTTCATGAAACCAGAAACTTGTTATCTAGGCCACATTGTTTCCAAAGAAGGAGTGCGACCAGATTCTTCTAAGATATCTACAGTCAGGGAATATCCACTGAAGTTAGAACATTTTTAGGGCTGGTAGGCTATTACCGAAGATTTATTCTGGACTTTGAAAGCACAGCTTTGCCACTGACAAGTCTCACAAGAAAAAACTGCAAATTCTTGTGGTCAGCAGAGTGCCAAGAGGCATTCGATTACCTCCAGGGAGCTCTTCTGAAAGAACCCGTTTTGCAGTACCCGGATTTCTCCAAAAGATTTCTCTTGTCTACGGATGCTTCAAGTTTTGCGATTGGCGCGGTACTCCAGCAAGAATATGATGGGTAAGAATTACCCATCGCTTTTGCAATAAGGCACTTACACAAGGCAGAGAATGCTTGGCGGAGCGGGAATGCTTGGCGCTGATCTGGGGTATAAAACATTTTCGTTGCTATCCCTATGGAACCGAATTTACGGTTTTCACTGACCATCAACCTTTGAAGTGGCTAATGCAGGTCAAGGAACCGAAGAACAGACTGATGTGGTGGTCCTTAGCGCTCTCAGAATACACATTCACTATTGTATATAGGCCAGGAAAGAAGCACGCAAATGTGGACTCGTTAATTAGGATTAAACCCATCAGATGTATTCGGATATCTGCGAAGGAAGAACCCATTTGGAATCGGGAACAACTTCGGAAATGCCAGTAAGCTGATCCGAAAGTGAAGCTCATTAACGACAAAGTGATGAGGAATGAGTGCCACGATTATCATTTGGATCTAGATGGCGTATTGTATAAGAAAAGTGACGACCCCAGCATGGGGATGTGGTGGTTGCCCCAGACACCCTCATCCCACAAATTTTAGCTACATATCATGACCTGCCACTATCCGGACATGTTGGGTATGACAAAACTTATGAGAAAATCAAGAATGCCTTCTGGACAGGGATGACGAGCAGGATCTCATCGATCCTGCTGGGTGACAATATAATGTAAGTTTTTGGTGTTTTATTGTATTTTTCTTATTAACATTAGAGTGTGAGTTTATTTAAAGTATTGTTTCCGTTTCTTTTACAGTGAATATTTAATAAAGTTTCATTTATTATTTTGGATGAATGAATGAATGGGGGAAAACCGAATAAAATCCTCTCGTTAATAGACAAGCGAGTACTGAGTTGCGACAATATCTTGTGCCCAACGAAAAACATTACCCCATATTAAGCCTCCCCCATTACAAAAATTTTTCCCATCATCGAGACCATTCGAAAGGATTGCCATGGATATAGTTAAAGGCATCATTTTACGACATGGAACGCCAAGGCAACTCCTTACAGACTTGGGGACAAATTTCACATCGAACCTGCTGAAAGATATATTTACAATTTTGAGAATTAAACACCTCGAAACCACTGCCTACAGACCGCAGATCAATGGTGCTTTAGAGCGTTTCTACCGAACGCTGAAAAATTATTCAGTCACTACATTCAATCAGAACAGAAAGACTGGGACGAATGGCTGCTTTTTGCTTTGGCAGCGTACAGCTCGATGACACATTCATCCACTGGTAAAAGCCCATTCTTCCTCCTATATGGACGCGATATGGACTATCCATACGATGAAATATTCCAACCGATGAGAGTGAAATATGACAGTGATACCAACTACGTGTCTGAGTTCATGCAAAGGTTAAAAAATTGCTCACAGGAACGCTTTAAGAAACTTACAAAAGAATACCGAGAGAGCCCATGGCCAATTTAATAAAAAGAGACAGGATCCGGATTTCAAAATGGGAGATACCTTCATCAACCATCCTCCGAGAAGGGTACTACCGCCAAGTTAGCTAAGAAGTGGACTGGACCTTTCCGAATGATGCGAGGAGTTAACGCAAAAATCGAAGAAATTCACGGAATAAATGAGCAGTTGGTTCATGTGAACAGGTTAAAGGTTGGGACACACATAACCGCACTGAGCCCGCACCAACACACGGCCAAGTGTTGGACGAGAAAGAAAACCAAGGCATTTTTATGAGAAGGGACACATACCACCGCACCGCGCCAGCACCGTCCCCGTGCTTGGGTATCGAGCCGGGCCCGCACCGTCACAGACTAGTTCAGTTTACTTTTTGACGGTGACAGTGCGGCCTCGTGCAACATGGAGGGGGCGAAAAACTTATTGAAGAAGTGCGGAAATTTCCTGTTCAGTACGATCTGAGTGATGCAAAGTATCGGAATGCCCAATACACGGACCGCGTGTGGAAATTAATTTCCAACACACTAAAAGTACAAGGTTTGTTACATGTTTATTTTTAGTGTCCGACCGAATGTTCGGTTTCGGTTTCGGTCGAGTTTCGGCAAAAAAACGAGTTTCGGTTTAGTTTCGGTTTCGGCGACGAACCTGCCGAAACTACGACCGAAACCGAAACTGCATTCGGGAGTTCTCTCTAAGCGACGAAGACATTTTGCCGCGTCCACGTGCCTAATCATATCGTGACTGGTTTCTTTTGTGTTTGCAGTTCATTTTGTTTGTTGTGAATTTTCGTGCGATTTATTGTGAATTCGGTAAGTTTTATCACGTTATATAGCATAAGAGTAGGTAGTAAACATCAAAAAATAATGAATAAACTAATATAGATTATAGTAAAATCAAGTTTAACCTATCTATCTAAATATTTTTTTGGTTAATTTCTCTCGCTGATGCTATACCTAAACAAACATTAGTTAGGTACTTGGTACTTCCTATAATTAGTGGTTATTCCCAAGGTATCCAAGTACCTACGTACATACCTAATTCAATTGTTTCTTATTATAGAATAACACACTTACAATGATTTGAGTAGGTACTTAACTTACATAGGTACCTACCTCCTAAGTATACCTGTAATAAAATTGATATTTCATTTCTGTTTATGGATTTTGAACCTTATTACCTACCCCAAACTAAAATCTAGAGTAATACAATTCACACGGATTAGATAAAAGAGGTTGGAATGGAAATGTGGACGTTGCCGACACGCCGCCAATCTTTTTTATCTTTTATCTATTTCGTGAAAATTCATAATAGTCGACGAATATATTATACTTAAATTTAATGAATCGAGTACTGATTAAACCTAATGAACAATTTTTTTTGTTGTAGTATTCTTCAATCATTGGTGACGAAAGGACAATGTCGACAAAAAACACCATTTGGCAATTTTTCGAAAAAAGTGCATCTGATTTATCTAAAGCTAGGTGCAAACAGTGCAATAAATTATATTCATTAGGAAGCTCCGAGCCTAGAAGGCAAACTATTTCCGGTTTGAAGCTACACTTGTCTAAATTCCATGGAACAGAACATAAGGAACATCTAAAACGTCAGTTGGAAATTGACGAGCACAAATCTAAAGCTAAATTGAAGCGTTGTGAATCACAAACCTCAGTAACCACCATTGACAGTGACAGTAGCAGTGGTAGCAAACTGGTACAGACCACAATCCCTAACATGGCCCAGACACTGGCTTCAAAATCATCAAAATGGCCAGATAATCATGAAATATCACGCAGAATTGATAAAGGTATCATGGATTTAATAATTGTCGATATGCTTCCATACTCTTTAGTCGATAGTGAGGCATTCAAAAGACTTAATTTTACAGATCCTCATGGTCCCCAAAAGTACAATTTAAAATCAGAAAAATATTTTAGAACAACTTTAATGCCACAAACTTACGAAAAAGTTACTGAAAAAGTAAAGGATTTGATTGCTAAATGCGAGTGGATCAGTGGAACTTGTGATATATGGACAAATCCTCCTAAAACATGCTCACTCTTAAGTCTTACTGGCCATTTTATTGTTGGACCAAAACGCCTTAAAGTTATACTAGGTGCTCAAGTACTCGAAAATGACCACACCGGATTGTACATTGAAGAAAAATTACGAGAAATGATAGACAAATGGAATATCGGTAATAAACTATTTCTACTTTTGCGTGACAATGCAAAAAATATGGTGAGCGCTATGCGGGGTCAATTTGAATCTTTAGGCTGCATGTCACACACGTTACAATTGGTAGTGAAAGATGCATTGTTTTCGGAGCAAGAACATGAACAAGTCATTAAAACTTGCAGACATATAGTAGGGCACTTCAAACGAAGCGAGCAGGCTTCTCGAAAATTGACTGAATGCCAATATCAATGCGGATTACCAGTACATTCTTTAATTCAGGATATTGAAATTAGATGGAACAGTACTTACAATATGTTAGCAAGATTGTTTGAACAAAAAACTGCCATAAATTTATATAGCTTGGAACATGGGCGTATTGACATTCTTTCGCCTTCGGATTGGGAAATTATAAAGAATCTTACTGAGGTACTGAAGTTTTTTCATGAAGCTACACTTGATCTGTCATATGATAACGCATGCATATCCCTTACAATTCCTTTGGTATCACTGTTGAATAGAAAGCTGCGAACTAGAAACGAAAATGAAAGCGAAATGATGAGAAACATGAAAACACGGTTGTATGAATCAATGAATCGGCGATTTGCATACGTCAAAGGACATCCTGCTCTAGTAACTTCAACATTACTGGATCCTAGATTTAAAAGTACATATCTGAATTCTGATGAAGTTGACATTGCCACTATGGAAATAGAAAACCATTTAAAGATGTGCACGCACGACGCTAGCGATACATTAAGTGAAAACTGTCATTCTGAAGATCCACAGCCATCTTGTTCATCTAGAATAGCGCCTTCAGAAGAAGGAGAAGGGCTTTGGGACGCCCATGATAAATCTACTTGTCACTTAACTGGTGTGAAGAACAGTGATAGTTTATCGGAAATTAAGCAAACTATTCAAGCATACTTGTCAGAGTCTAGGCTACAGAGAAGTGCAGATATTTATTCTTACTGGGATTCAAGTCCATTTCTGTCTTTGAGAAAGGTGGCACTGAAATTTTTATCAGCTCCTCCGACGAGTGTTTCCAGTGAACAATTATTTAGTGCTGCTGGACAAATTTATTCAGACAGAAGGAGCAATCTGCGAGGCGAAAATGTTGATAAACTATTGTTTCTTACCTATAATATAAGATTGTTCAATTATGAGTACTAATAAGAAATAGCGATTAGAGATACCTACTTGAAATTATAGGCATCTAGTCGTCGAATTCAGTCGTTCAACTTTTGTTTTTTTTTACATTTTTGTTTTTTTATTACTGAAGTGTCATACAAAATGACGAATTAAGTTTAAAAGAAGTTAATTTGTTCTTAAGATAAAAGTGATTTATTTTATTTCGTTTATTTTTATTACATAAATTTTAAGTACTTGTTGTGATATTACATCCAAAAGAAGAATCTACACCTACTCAAATAAACACTTCACCTATTTTAAGTATTTTTGATTTTTTGAGGTGCAATTAATTTTTTTCTCAAATAAGGGGTTGTTATACTGATTTGAGTGATTTGTTGATGATCAATAGGTGAAAATGTCGAAGACGGCATAACGTTGTGATTTGAAGATAAAATATATAAAGACTAACTGATTATAATGACATTTCCTTTATTTTCCCTCAAAACATAATCCTTGTAAGAAAGTTTCGGTTTCGGCCGAAACTGAGACCGTTGCCGAAATTCGGTTTCGGTTTCGGTCGTAAAAACCAGTTTCGGTCGGACACTACATACAATGTATGAATATTTTCACAAATTAGAAAATATTAGTTTCTGGTTTGAAACGAGTAGGAGTTTCTCCAGTGGTCACTTAGAGTTAAAGTTTAGCAGTTTGCTAATATATATCCGTTGAACAAACGTATTAACTTATACCTAGGAAGCTGGTCAACAGGTGGCCCTAATAGGGAAAAAGAGGTCCAATTTATACCGTTCACAAACTACTCAACTACATTTCTAATTCTGACAAATTATTCCGATAACGTTTCGAACAATTGCTTTCTGGCAAGACTTTCCGGAAAAATTCCAACAATAAATAAAACTGAGACTTCATACGCCCTCTGTCAGCAACGGAGTTACCCTCTCGTGATCCAGACGTGACAGCTAATTGAAGATCGGGACTGAGGTCCAATCTGGGACGGAATTCTATTCTCAGTCAACAGTCAACAAAGATGGAGACGAAAATAAATAATCAAAAATGTGATGGAATCGGACTACAACTGGACAATCATCAGCTAACAGGTGGGTAACGTATCATAACGGTCTTCAACTAGAATCAGAAAATATTTCCTGAAGATTTGTCTTTCAGCTCAATCGAACCTATATTATAACTTTTCATTTTTTCAGACGGTTCACTCTCGAGATTGAGAGAGAGCGAGTCCAAGTGACATTTGTCGGCTGATGGTTGAGCAGATTCGGAGACTAGCTGACCAAAAGACCATATCTCTATCGATACAATTGGAGATATCGTGTTATTAACAATTTGAATTACAGCACCTGCAATGTGTATTTATTGTGAATAAAAAATATTTTGAGAGAGTTGATTATATTCTCCATATTATATTATGAATAATTCAAATGGCGGTTTATCCTATTACGACAAAGAAAACAACTAATCATTCATTTTAACCAAATTATTTCCTCAGCCGACCACTGAATTCAAATCTAGAAGCGCTCGAAAACAGCATGAAAGCATTCCAGGTTGTCGATCTCCATAGTCGATTTCAAAAACTATATCAGTTTTCAAGGTGTTCTAGCGTTTATAAAAACATACTGTACTGTTCATCTTATATTTATTTCACCGAAAGCAATCCTAATTGATTTTAAAGAAAGTTTCTGAGGAGTAGGCATTCCAATTTACACCTTTTGCCTCGCTAAGATTTTCACTTTTCATTCCACATATGATAATTAGTATCTGGTACACATTGATAAGTTTTTCTTTCCAATAGGACCGATTAATTCGGATCCCTTCGAGGTAGATTTTCTATTTCCGTTAAACCAAAAGTCAGGAATGAGGTGTTGCCAAAATTATTTATGTGAATTCCTCAAAATAGTACTTATGATGCGCTGTTTGGAACCTTTGGTGTAGTAATGAATATTACTGGAGTTTTTTCCCAAACACCAAATCGTTATTTTTATACCTCGACACGTGTTTCGATCACCAAGTGATCATCTTCAAAGAGGAAGATTAAAACTGAAAATTATGGAAGACCTGAAAAATCATCAGTCGCCCATCATATTTTGCAACAAAACCATTCCATAGACTTCAGTTCATTAAGATTAGTTAGACAAGTTACCAACAACAGGCAACTAGATGCCTACGAGAGTGTAGAAATAAGTAAACACAATAATAATATGAATAACGATGACGGACCTATACCAAAGAGCATACTATATAGCTTGTTAAAATAAAATAAAATAAAATAAAATAATGTTGTTGGGTTTTCTGATTACTACATAAGGACACATTGCAAAAATAAATTAAGATAGGCATATTGTGAAATTAATATAGCTGAAATTAATTTGTTTTATATAAATATATATTGTAAAATAATAGATAAGGCAAAATTGTAAAATTAGTTCAGGTTGGTATACCTGTATGGTTGGTACGACTGGGTGGTTTACCTGTATGGGTTACCATAGCATAAATAGGATTAGCTCGCATCAATTTTCAGTTTTAATCTTTCTCTTTGAAGATGATCACTTGGTGATCTAAACACGTGTCGAGGTGTGAAAATAACGATTTGGTGTTTGGGGAAAAACTCCAGTAATACTGATCATAGCTGTACAACTGCACTGTTGAAAGTTATGGACGATATTCATGCTTCGGTTGATAATAATAATTTGTGTTTACGTGTTTTGTTAGATTATTCAAAAGCATTCGACACGATTACCCATCAGCTTTTATTAGTTTTGTTGAAATATCTCAGATTTTCATCCAACTCAGTTGAACTCATGAAAAACTATCTAAGTGATCGTTCTCAGTGTGTTATATTGAACAAAATCAAATCAGATTTCCTTACTACTCGGAATGGTGTCCCGCAGGGGTCCATTCTAGGGCCACTATTGTTTGTAATATATACCTTCCAATTCCCTCATTGCCTTCGTTACACGAACATACAAAGTTACGCTGATGATACTAGAAAAAAGTGTTTGAATGATATGAGCATCACTATCGATAACGTGACCTTACCAATAAAGGGCGAAGGTGACAATATAAAAAACCTTGGTTTGCTGATAAATCCATCGCTAAGATTTTCATCGCATGTCTCACTGATTTTGAAAAGAGGGTATTGTAACCTTAAAACAATCTACCGTGACCATGAAATTCTGAATCGGCAATCAAAACAAATTCTTTGCGATACACTTGTTTTATCCCATGCGAACTATGCTGATGTGGTGTACGGTCCTAATCTGTTACAAACCGATAAGAGAAGACTGCAAGTATTACAGAACTCATGTGTTACTCTGATCCCTGGTTCGCGAAGACGGGATCATGTGACACATAACTTACCAAAACTGGGCTGGTTGAATATGGAAAATCGGCGTATCTAACA
>WOGN01009711.1:0-10704 GCA_015342105.1 Leptinotarsa texana | reverse complement strand
TCCTCTGTCGACCTTCCCGCACGAAACCCATATTGGACAGAAGAAAGAACTCTGTTCATGTCCAAAAAGTGAACTATTCTATTGTAATATGTCCGCTTAAAATTTTTTGAAAGAACGATTAAGACAGTGACTTGTCTATAGTTTAAGTTGCCGCGATTAGATTTTTTGTATATGGGTATCATCTCTCCTATTTTTAAACATTGCAGAAAAGTATAAGTTTCAAAACTCAGATTAATGAGATGAGCTAAAACATCACAGATGGATTCTTTAACAGCTTTCAACATTTTTACACTTAATGTTGTCATCACCAACACTTTCTTTATTTTTTAAATTTGATATGGCCTTATCAACCTCTTCCGAGGTTAAATAGGTGAAGTAGAAGCTATGATTTACAGTAGTAGTTGATGTATATTGTACTGACTTATTGTCCGAAGATTTGCATTTTATTGACAAAGTCTAAGAAATACAACGTTAATATAGAAAAAGTACTGAAAAAGTATAAATGTAGATATAAAAAAGTTCCAAAAATGTATAAATATTAAAAAAGTTCTGAAAATGTATAGATAAAATACCACCATGTATAGTGATAGTACAAAGAATAAATTGCAAATATATAGCTAAAATACTCTTGCAAACTATTATAGGATCTATCAATTACATTTGCAGATTTCATTTCTAGTGGTAAATGATTGAACAACTTACCACCATTATAGTGTATTGTATCCTTGATTAAATTCGATGTTGAAATGGGAAGTCTAAAGGTATTATTGCTATTACGAGTAGCATAAGGAGGAGAAGCAAAGTTGAACCTTTGATTTATGTTTATAGATAAGGCAAACCGTCTCTAAGATAAAGAGGGCGATGACTGTTAGCATTTTATTGGCAGTAAACATATTACTGAACGATTCTCTGGGTTTGACTCCACAGAGACATCTTAGTGCCCCCTTCTGTAATATCAATACAGAAGAGAGAAGGGATGAGTTGCATGCTTCCCAGAAAGGTATTCTGTAACGTAGTCGAGATTCAATAAGTGCATGGTAAACAATCTTTGCGATTTGGAAACCCAACTCATTTGAAACCACTCTAACTGCATAACATCCAGAGGCTGCTAAACAGCTAAAACTGTGAACATATGTTCAAGACGTGTATCAACATAAAAAAATGTCATTTTATTCATTTTATGCCATCTCTGAAATAATAAGATTTTTGACTTTTTTTTACATTAGGATGGTTGTATTTTTGAAAGTAGATCCAACAATTTTTTTTCTTCGAGGTAATGACCAAAATTACGTTATTTGATTAATTAACATAGCGATAACAATATTTTATATCGCAAAGTTGTTCAAAAATCAAACTATCAAATAATTTTTAATTTTTATAGAAACCTTTGGTAAAAATGGGAAATTGACTGTAAGAGGGTTTCCATTTGGTTGAAATCGAAGACATTTTTATATAGCACATAAATCTATTTAGACATAAACATTATTATAGTAAACACACTCAATACATGATTTGACGAATAAGAACAGTGTCCAGTAAAATTATTGGTTAAAAGGCACGAGTTGGAAAAATATAGATTATACAAATATGAAATATTCAATGAACGACGAAAAAAAGTTCTACAAAAGCATTCAACCGTAAGTACACCAGGTCAAATCTCTTGTAGACTAACATTCGTCACAATGGAATGTAACACTGCTTATAAATATTGTTGAGTACATAGAAATTATAATTTTCAACATGTCATTAGTTATTTAACAATATTCAACAAATAATAACAAAACATAAACATATGACTAGAACAAAACCAGAGGTACAAAAAACAAACAAGCACGTTACTCAAGTTCCTTAAAATTCCTTAGTTTTTTTTAAAACTACTGAAAAATTTCAAATACAATACTCATTTGGATAACTCATTTATTGATTATGGTATTCTGTAATTTATTCGCCAACAAAAAACTCAATTTCAGCTATATATTTGCTAACATTTGACGTCTCTCTTCAAAATATATCTCAATGTTTCTACGAACTTGGATAACTTCAGATCAAATATTTTTGTCCCTTCTCACATTGATTTTGGTAATTATTTACGGTATTGAATATATTGACCACCAAATTTAGTAAATGATCTCCAAATTTTGACGAGTTCTATTATTAATATTCCATCGACAACGGTCGGGAGTTTGAGACAAGGAGTTTTCGTTTAAATGCTCAACAAGCTGCTCAAGTCAAACAGGAGATTGGTTTTGCTGCTAAATGTCTTCAGAGAAACAATAATGCCCATCGGGATTTGAAACCGGAAAACCTACTCTTTTCAAAACGAGTCGCTGAAATTCTGAAGGTAAGCACAGTTCGGTTCGCTCTCACTATTTATCACGCAAAAGGCCAGCATTCAAATTCATATCACAGAAAATACAGACCACGTACATTGATATCCAACATAATTTTGGTCCTTCGAGCCGGATACTCGTGATTTAAGTCTGGACAATGTTTTCTGCGAATTTTAATGGTATTGTTGCTTTCAAATAACACAAAAAGGTGTTTTTTCTTAATTTAACTACTCGATTCGTACGGGGTACGATTTCATCTCGATACAGAAGTGTTTTATTTTAGTTCATCATTTGCAATTATTAAAAAATCTGTTTTACTATTCGAGTACAAGTTTGGTTTTCTTGTTCATCTAACGATTAAAATACAATATCATTGTTGGTATCGTTCAAATTAGTTCAATATCAACTTAATCTATCAATCATTAGATCAAGATCTTCAGATGATGTGGTGCTGCAGGTTTTTCCGGGTTTTCCTGTAGCTGAAAAAGCAAATGCGCCACTGAAATCAATGAAGTCGCCCCGGAGCGCCAATTAATTTTTATTGTTGTTTTCATTTTATTTTTATCGTTGTTCTAATAAAAATTAACATATAAAAAAAAATTAAAAAAAAATCTTTAGTCAATTCAACATTCCAACAGTTTTTCTGCTCTTTTTTTATTTTAGTACAGGTTATCGTTGTTACAAAAATAAAATCAAATCGACTAAACAAGTTAAAGTTGGGTTATAGACACGATGCATTAGCGCGTGCCCAAAGAAAATTACAGAATGAAATAAAGTAAGAAGTTAAAAGTTGTAAATATGTCAGCTCGTTATTTATTCCTCACTTCAGCTAATTTATTTTATGAACACTTTGCCTTTCTTACTTTTTTCTTATTTAATGTTACTTTATTTATAAACCCGCCTTTAATTTTGGTGATTATTGACTGTTTTTGGTAGTATAAAGTATTTACTTAGTAATAAGTTGAACATAAGCTATTATTTATTCCTATATACTTAGTTTGCTTCGAGTTCAATGTGAATTGCTTGAAAGTTAAACAGCTTGATTTGATGTTTACTAGTACTTTCGTCATTTCACTATTTGTTTCTAGGTACCTAAATTCGCAATATTTAATGCATATCTAAAATTTCCAATTTGGCTGCTTTACGTGAATATTTCAAATAGAGAGAACAGAATACCACAATATAAAACTGAAACTATCCATAAAAATTTGAATATCAACATAAAACAATTAAAAAATAAATAAAATCGAATCTTGGTAACTATCTGCATCTAAATCTATGTTAATCTATGGTAATTTGATCTCAAGGTAAAAATTGAAAGAACTATTTCAATCTTAATTGGGAAGTCACTTTTCTCCAAACCAGTTATCGAAAGAAATGCTCATGCTATACCGAAAATCTAAAGTCACAACTTCTATATATTTCATTTCAATTTTAAATTTTACTAAGAAAAATCAGATTGTTTTTATCGAAAACGATTTTCAAAATCGTGGTACTTCAGACCTATAGAATTGCCAGAAAAAAAGTAACATAAGTCGACAGTGAATAGGCAGTACTTTTCTAAGTTTAGTCAATCATGAAAAATATAGCTTAATATAGAGTAGGCCGTCATTTTGAGTTCTCAAAATTTCCTACTAGGGCGATCTACACAAAGTCAGCCCATTTTAAAATACTAAGACAGATTATACTACGTTTTCATTACAATAACAAAAGACTCTGCAGAATATGACTGAAACTAACTAATCAATTTTAGCATAAAATTTCAAATTACCTGTTTTCCTACAAGTAATATTGAACTGTAATTGTTTTTCAAAATCTACTGGTTTTGCCCGAATTATTCACTTATCTATTAAGTTTTGACATAAATGCCAATGATTGATTAATTTATAAACTGCATGAATTAATCAATATTACTGGAGTTGTTTCCAAACACCAAATCGTTATTTTTAATACCTCGACATGTGTTTCAATCTCCAAGTGATCATCTTCAAGAGTTTTATCTTCCTCTTGAAGATGATCACTTGGAGATCGAAACACGTGTCGAGGTATAAAAATAACGTTTTGGTGTTGGGGAAAAAACTCTAGTAATATTCATTACTACACCAAAGGTTCCAAACAGTGCATCATACGAATTAATCATTTAAGTAACATCGTATTGTTTTTTCAACATATACTGGTTTTGCATGAATTATTCATTTATTCGACCAATTTTTAGCATAAAATGCCAATAATTGATGAATTACCTGTTTTCCTAGAAGTGATATTTCATTTTTGTTCAAAATCTACTGGTATTGCATGAATTAATCATTTATCTAATCAATTTTTGACATGAAATGCCAAAAACAAACATTCATAAATTCCCTGTTTTTATAAAATTGATATTGAATTTTTTTTCAAAATCTACTGGTTTTGCATGAATTAACCATTCATCTAAACAATTTTTGGCATTAAAAGCCAACAATTAAAATTAAAAATTTACATATTTTTATAAAAGTAATATTATATTGTTTTTTTAAATCTACTGGTTTTGCCTGAATTATTAATTAATGAAATGTCAATAAATGGCATATTTATAAATTACTTCTTTTCCTAGAAGTATTGTGTCTTTTTATGAAGTAATACTTTTTGATTGTCAAAATATATTTCAATTCGGTTCATTTCTACTACTTATTAATATCTCTGTGATTTCTATTTTATATCCTTTCAATTTGCATCTTCTGCGGTATCTATTATGATCAGATGAGCTATTTTCAGGTAAAATAATCAACCTATACATACCTACAAAGTCTTTTGATAGAATGATAACAAGAAAAGTGGGTTTGGATGTAGTAAATAAGAATACTGAACTGATTATAGAAACTCGACTATCTAATACCCGACTATCTAATATTGATTTCGCTAGATAATCACTCCTATGCTACATGATACTCCATTATGTATTGTACAAACATCAGCAAAAATAAATTGTTCATAGACTACAGTGGCTCAGATTTACGAAGTACTTCCTGTCCAATTTGTGATTAAATAGATTAGTAAAACAACTTAGAAAAAAAATGCCAATATTAAAGTTTTCTTAAATGTGGACCTCGAAGTAAAAAAGAAGCTAGGGGAGTCCATTCCAGTTGAAGAGAAATAACATAAATGTTGATGTAAATGTTTTGACGGTTGACAAGGTAATGCAAAACATGATCGATGCTGTGTTTAGCTGAAAACATTTTATGATTTACGCAGAAATCACTGAAAACCCCATAATATTTAAGAAGAAAATAATGAAAATCCCATATTTTGTCTATAGTAGTAGTAAGTAAGCTGGTGCAATTAGGTGAATCGCTACTTTCGTACAGGCACCGCTCTTAGAGCGTTTTAACGAATCTCATATACTGCTTGTTTTCTGTCCTTATAAAAAAAGCAAAGAGTTTGTTATGAAATAGCATATTTTTTCTCAAGAAACAATGTTCAAACTAGGATAAAAAATGAAATTATTCCGCATATAGCTACTCTCATTTTGAAACACAGAAAAGAGGATCACAAAGCGGTGCATTTGATGCAAGAGTTTTGGGAAATATATTTGGAGTATGAATTGTATGAACTCCATAATTAACTTCTCATTTTGTTTGAATTTTAAAGCAAAGATCATCTCATTGGTATGTTTTAGAGTCAATATGAAAGTCGTGAAAAAACGGTTAGCAATAACATTTAAATATAATTCCTATTTCACTTTTAATATCGGTAAGAGATTCACTTGTCTGCATTGATGAAAAAAACAGAAATAATGTCATTACCAAATTTCATTTGGTGAAAATTAAGTGAATGCAAAAGAGAGCCTCAAATGTTTTGTAATATAATTAAAAAATATTGAATTATACTTAGTAATTATTCATTGATGTCATAATAAGTTACACCTGTTTCAAATTGAAGAAAAGGCATGACATTCAAAACATACCTTTCCAAATATTTACACCGGGTGACATCCAAATCATTGTGAACGACTCCGTTCACTTGTTCATAGGGTATGAAAAACTACACTAAGGTATGGTTGCTTGCAGCAGGTGAAAAAAAAACAATTGAGAACCCATTCCACTTCAACAGGAAATAAAATCAATGCAAGAGTTTTAAATAGTTAAAACCTACGAAAATATACTTTCACGGTGAACAAGATTCGAGATGGTAGTCTGATGGTCTCAATCAGTCTTTGCTAAGACTTCGAGATATAACCTTCTTCCTCACACTGATGTTGTCTACCACAGTAGCAGACGAAACGTTTAATTCTATAGAAAGATATCTAGAAAAAACTGCATCGATTGTTGTTCCATGTTTTGTGGTGGGCTCATTTCGATTATTATTCATTTATAGTTCTAATTTATCTTGGAGAAGGTTTACCAAAAGTTGTCCATCTTCGGGCGCGAAATCAACATTGAAATATCCTGCTAAAATTAGTGACAACGTATGATAGTTTTATCCTGATTCTACCTACTCGACCGCAAATGTGCTTGCACCTCTCTCTCTGACCCCTTTAGTAATAAACGCAACGGAACTTTCTATCCTTCTATCTCACTAACTTATACCTCCCTCTCAACTTCGTTCGCCTCGCTCCATTACACTTTTCGTACCGATCTCGTCACGCATTTAGAAGAAAAGCCCCTAGATGACGTCATAGCGCCGCCATATTGAATTTATAAAAAATGGCTCCTACGTCCTACAGCGCCATTTTGAAAGGAAATAAGTCACTTGCGTTAACTGTTGAGAAGAGAATTTTATCAAAACGATCTTAAAATACAGGGCTCTATTCGAAGTTCTTGAGTATTCAATTCCCGTTAGACCCAAATAGGTTTCCAGTTGTTTTTTCATTAGAAACTGTAAGTTCCTTCCGAATTTCAAATATCTTATCCTAGAAACCAGTGAATAACGCCGTGTACAATGACTACTTTGCCACCCGGTATTACTATTTTTGTATGATTAATAATCATCATTATCATCCAATGCGGCCTAAGGAGTATCCGAAATATATATTTTGAAAAATTAGAGCGAAAACATTGGAGAGGAATCGTTTATCCCGAATCTGAACCACTGTAAAGCCCTTACCACACTCTCGTCAACCCATCGATCTATGAAATCAATTCGAATAACAAAATTCAACTGGCACAAGTGTTTTGACTATTCTTTAAGCTTCTTTTATTTTATATCACTTCGACTAATGTAATAACTAATCTCTACTATCACAAATAACAACAAACATCGATGCATATTAGAGTGCATTGAGTGAATGACAGTCCTCGCGACAATTGACAGCAACGACATTTTGGCAACGTTCTATTTTCCGAACCATCTGTCAATTTCACCACGTTACTCTCTAAATACAGTACAGAATATACTAGTAACAAGTCCTAGGAAACTAATACCAAACGAATGGGTCTTCAATTGATTGTCGATAACATCTCAAAGAGTATTTTTTGTTCGTCCCGTTCAAAATGAGTATTTTATCGTCGTCGGATCTCCTTCTTCAGAGGAATTAATCTCTATTCGAGTACTCAATACTGAAATGAGGTTAGGTTAGAATCTATTTTTCCACCTACTGAACATCGCTGGACTCTCCCTCAACTCTAGCCAGACGTGTTTCGAATTCTTTGCAGAGCGCAGTCTTGGCCTAAAAATTTGAATAATCAATTCAAGGAATTTTCGTAGAAATAGGTGACAGTTAAGGCATAAAAAGGAGGTTTGTATTATAAATAAAACGTAATTTAATAATACGCAATTTACGTGACGACAATTTCAAAGTGTATGACGTCACATGCTCACAAACATCAGCACTAACTTTTTTAATATGTGATTGAATAACTCTAAATCAACGAAATGATGGAACTTTTTATCTCACAGTGAGAAAAAATATACGCACTACGAGTGAAAAAATTTAATTTTTTATCAACAACTAATAAACTATCTTCATACTGATATCTATATCAGAATGTGTAAACTCAAGTGCTGTATCCACGGGGGCTATGGCACAATATTTGTAAAACTTCAAAATCCATTTTCAATATAATATTTAAGAGAAAAAAAATTATACTGTCCTTAGTGTTTGGGAACACTAGGCGTTTGGCAGCGAAATTTGAAGTGGAACTTGAAATACATGATTTTCAAAGTATTTGTTGTAGGTATTGATAAAAGCAATAAGTACTTTGGGCTATATAATAGGTGAGTATTTTTGAAAGATAATCAACATTCTTATTGTTAGCGGTAGTGAAAATTCAAAATTCCCCCAAATTGTTGACGAATTAGATTTTTGTAAAACTAAATGTAACTGAAACGGTTTTATCAACCATGTATTTGATCTCTGACTAATGAACAATGAAACCAGCTCAATTTTTCACAAATATCTGCAATAACTTGAATTATCATTATCCTGAAACCAAATTCACACCAACTCCATACCTTATCTCTTTGCTCCAGCAGAAGTTCCTTAATATGTTCGTGCTGCCTCAGCAATTCTTCTTTCCGGTTTTCGAACAGCTGTCCTAATTTTTCTCGTTCGGAGACTCCTCTTCCAACTACGGCAGTAACTGCTTCTCTTTTGACTCTAGTGAATTGTTCCCTATTTCGATGTTTCTTCGCTAAGGCTTTGACTTCTTCCCTATGATCGGCTTGTAGTTTTCTCATCAACTCTGATGTTTCCTTCTCGAATTGTTCCTTAAAAATATTGAAAACTTCATGAAATGGACAGGGATTTAACACTATTACCAATGGAATTGTATGAAAAGTTAATTCAAAATTAGATTTACTGAATTGATATGTTTTTTTTCAACAGGTTTGGAACCTAATAATTGTTTCTACGAAAATGGATCTTTGCACATACATAATCAATTTGAGCGCCCGCAATATGTTGACAAAGTAATGAAAAGAAACGACCTCGCTACAGCATGAAAAAAAATAATATCTTGATGAAAAATAACTTGCAGGAAAATTTCAATTATTTTATTATCTGCGGTGATCTAAACATAATGATCTAAAAAATAAACATAACCATGTAAGTGTAACAGCAATTGACTACCTTATCACAAATATTTCAAAAGAAAACTTCAGTGTATTTTTACATGATACATCTTGCCCATATTTTCTCATGCAATCTTACCAACTCGTTAGAGAGAGAGAGAGAGAGAATATGCTTTATTGTATACATACAATACGTTAGCGAATGATTTTCTGGCTACAACTACCTATTTCAGTAGAAAATTTACAAATGATAACTTACAGCAACTTAGGGCACGACTTAGTAATATTGATTGGACTTGTGTAAGTGGACTTGATATTACTGGAGTTTTTTCCCAACACCAAATCTTCCTCTTTGAAGATGATCACTTGGTGATCGAAACACGTGTCGAGGTGTAAAAATAGCGATTTGGTGTTGGGAAAAAACTCCAGTAATATTCATTACTACACCAAAGGTTCCATGTGCATCATAAGTAAGTGGACTTATTACAAATAATGCATTTGAGGCCTTTATGAAGGAATTGACTTGGTGTCTTGACATGTCATGTCCTAAAAATAGTATAAATGTAAAACAAAAACAGAAAGTAAAAAAAAAGTTGTGTAACAAGAGAAGTTAAGAATGAAAGCAGTCAGTTAAGAGAATTGCACAAAAGAATGATAGATGGAGAAGTGAGTGACGTAATATACAGAAGGGAAAAAAGAGAATATACAAATAGATTAAAGAACTTAAAAACAGGATATTACTCAAATTAAATAGAAATAGCTGAAAACAAACAGAAAGCTACATGGGGTATTGTAAATAGAGGGAAAACTAAAATTCACAATAAAAGGGAGATTCATCTTAAAGCAAATGGTATCCGGATCAATGGTGGAACAGAAGTTGCCAATAATCTTGCTTGCCACTTTGCCAGAGAAGTCTCGGCAGCTCTGTTAAGACATGTAGGTCAGAACATGTCACTACGGTCTCGGAATTGAATGAAAGCTTAATGTTTTTTGAAGAAGTGCTAGAACCTGAACAAGTTTCAACAATGACCCAACTAAAAAATTAAAAATCGAGTGGCCTCGACGATATAACAATAAGAGTTCTAAAATATGTCATTTCATTTATATCTGAAATTCTATTGAATCTTATTAATCACTCTATAATGGAAGGCGTGTATCCGAGTGTCTTCAAAACAGCCAGTTATTCCAATTCTTAAAAAGGGTTCACATGAAAATATAGATAACTATCGCCTAATATCATTATTGAGTACTCCATCTAAACTTATTGACAAAATAGTAGCAAATGAAATTGTTGCGTTTCTCGAAAAATACAAGATTCTAACCGATCATCAACATGGTTTTAGAAAAGCTAGATCAGTTGAGACTGCTATCGCTAGAAAATTAGAGT
>WOGN01009710.1:0-10704 GCA_015342105.1 Leptinotarsa texana | reverse complement strand
CAGCCTAACGTCTCAAGTTGATACCCAGCATTAATACAGCAGGGGTAGCGTTTGTTGTTTTATGCTCTATACTGTTTATTCCTTGTTGGAGCTTCCACATTAGAATCCCAATTGTCGCCAGTTGTCCTCGCTCCCATTGAAGCTTATGCATCCCTGGACATTACTATCGCAGTATGGTGTAGTAAGCGGATGCCCCTACTGTCACAAAAATTTTTAAACTCCCTTGCTGTAAAAGCTGTTCCGGCATCAGCAACAATTCTTTTCGGATTGCCAAATATTGAATAGAAAACTGTCAATTCTTTTATGACATTAATAGCTTTGGTGTTACTTACAGTTCTAGGGAACACGAATTCTGTAAACGCATCGATTAAAACTGAAAGATGAGTATCACCCCTACGACTTGTTACAAATTGTCCCTGATGGTCGATGTGTAAGGTATGGAATGGTCTGGCAAACTTTGGAAGAGAATGAAGATATTTCCTTCAACTGACTTGTGATACAGACACCTGAGACAAGACCTGACGTATTTTTTATAAACCGTTTCATTTTTGGAAACCAATAGCGTATTTCTATTCGCTCCATCGTCTTTTCTAATACGAAGTGAGCAATGTCATCACGATTGAGCTTGACAACCTGTCATCTGTATTTTTCTGGAACCAACCAACGCCTTTCATTTTCTGTTATTTTGAAAACTCGATTTCCCCTTAGGTCATAGATATCGAATACAGGCCTTTTATCTTCCATATCACCCGATAAAAGAATATCTTCAATCGAATTTATATTATCATCCTGTTCTCGAACTTCCTTTAGCCAATCTTCTCCATTTATCACTCGCACAGTTTACTGATGATCATTGTGCTTCTCATCTGGATTTCAGCACAAGGCATCAACATGTTGCATCATTTTCCCCTGTTCGTGCTGCATGACAGAGGTATTCCTGTAAGGTCAAAATCCATCTCGCAATTCTGGGGACGATTGATTGTTTGTTTATGGCATGTTTAACAGCACTGCAAACTTTCTTTCATCAACTGCATTCTTCTTGCTATGGTATGCAATGGCTTTTTATTCCGTTTCATTCATCTGCGTTATTAAACCTGGAATTCCATCTTGGCTAGCAACTGTGTAAACACGTGTATCTAACCTTGGGTTGAATATGGCTAAGAAGGATACTCAACAAATGATGTTTTTCAGAGTGCCAACTAGCTCTGAGTGCTTAGAAGTCCATTTCCATTTTGATTTTTTTTCAATAAATCTGTCAAAATGCTAGTTTTGGCAGCATACTTTTTCATCAATTTTCTGAAATAGCGTGTGACCCCAAGAAATTGTCTTACTTGGTGAACGGTTTTCGGTTCAGGAATTTTTCTAACTGCAATCGTTTTGCCATCACTGATAGAGACACTATTATTTGATATTATATAACTTAGGTACGTTATTTCTTTCTTAAAAAACACAGATTTGGACAATTTTATAGTAAGGTCATGTTCTTCTATTATTTGAAAAAAATTCATCAACTTTTCCTACCCTCATTAATTGTATTTGATGAAACGATGATATCCTCTAAATATGGGGCGATTCCTAAGAGTCTCAGAGGTTCATCATTCTTTCAAAATCTGCGGGGGCATTAGTAAGGACGAGAGGTGTCCTCAAATTTTTGTAAATGGCCCTCCGCGGTTACGAAGGATGTTTTATGAATAGAATCAGGATGTAGTGGTATCTGGTGGTAGCCAGGCGCTAAATCTAATATAGAAAATATACATAACCTCCGAACGAATCAATGAGATTCTCAATTATTGTCAACGGAAATTAAATTTTCTCTGTGATTTTATTCAACGCTCTGTAATCAATGACCATTCGTTCATCACCCCCTTTTTTATTCACTAAAAGAATTACTTTTTCGTATAATATTCGCAGCAAGTAATTTGTCAATCTCTTTTTTCGTTTTTATCAAGCTGAGATAGTCTATATCACATATAATCAAATATCTAAGCAACACTTTTCAATTGATACTTCTGTTCGAACATATTCACGGGCAAAAGTCATATTACATTACAACAAATCCTGAAAGACGCACTAATTCTTTAATTTCTCAATAGGTAATTGAAGTTTAACTGCTTAATATATTTTCATCATCAAATCTCTTATATTTGCTGCCTCGGTGGCTGATATAATATTTTTATCTTCGATTGCACCCAAAACTGACGAAATTTTATCCTCATTCCTCATTTGAAAAAGTTTGCTTTAGATTGTCAGTTCTAGCTAAATGTTCGATTGTTCTAGAAAAACTTGTTTTCAGTTATCAGACATTTTGACTTCGACTTTGAAGCCATTCTCAAGAAGCTATGACTACACTTGAAGTCTCAATATGCCTACTTCCTAGGTAGTGTGTAAGGGTTTTGTGACTTGACGCCTGGGTCCCAATCTGCCTACTCCCCAGATCTCGTCACAGGTTTTCACAAGGGTCTCAATCTGCCTATTCCCTAGCATCGACTGTGACTGTTATAAGTATTTTTTTTTGTTTATATATTGTACTATTCTCAATAGCAATGACCAATGACAAATATCATGGATTTCTGTATTATGACGGTAATGAAATTATTTCTGCTCAATGAAGACATATTTTTTATAGAACTATACCCGGACATCCTAGAATAGTGAAGCTTAGAGGATCCGTGATAGACTATACCTATGGTGGTGGAAGTTCCCCTGCTGTTCTACTCATAATGGAAAGAATGACAAGAGATTTATACAGTGGACTTCGTAGTGGATTACCTTGGCTTGTTCGATTGAGAATTGCTATAGATGTAATTGAAGGCATACGGTATTTACATTCCCAGGGCTTGGTACATAGAGACATCAAATTGAAAAATGTTCTCGTAAGTGTATTTTGTTCCATAGTATTTCATCAATTTACTTTAAGTATGACATTCCAAAAAATGGAAGTAGAAAACGGAATGGTGCTTGTTATCCAAAAGAGTTTTTTCGCAAATATTATTTCATTGTGTATAATAAAATGTTTAGGATAAGATGAACCAATATGTTTTCAGAATAATTATATTGAATTTTAGAATCATGAAAGATTTGTTCCATTAATTATCTACTAGCTATCTATTCTTCTTTCCATTCTGACAAGAAAAATAAACAGAAGAAATAGAAAAAACATAATCTGATTAATATAACAACATAGGCTTTCACGACCGAAATCACGATTATTGAGAACAAAATCCATGCTGGTAGACTACGTGGTCGCATGAAACCTGAAGTATCAAACGCTTCAGTGGTACTTCACTACTGCTATGGCACATATCACCCAGATATATCTTCAGTGATAGCACAGTCTGTTAGATTATATATGTAGTATCATGTTCCATGTTTATGATTTTAGTTCTTTCATCTGACAGTTCAAATGTTCTGTGATGTTAATGATGTCAATAAATAAACAACACATCGACTATCAGTAAAAAAGGTGATTATTTCAATCAACCCAACCATATCAGAATAAGGACTCCGCTTCATCAGAAATAACAATCAACCGTTGGTTTGCTGACGTCAAACGTGGTCGTAGAGACATCGATGATGCAGAACGCAGTGGACATCCAAATGAGGCAGTAACACCAGAAAATATGAAAAAATTCGTTCCGAATGATTGAAAAGTGATGTTGCCTGAGTTAGCTGACATTGTATAGATATCAAAAAAATGTGTTGGCTTTATATTGCATGAGCATTTTACTATGAGAAAGCTCTGTTCAAAGTGGGTGTTGCACGAGCTCATGTTAACCAAAAAAAGAACGTCTTGATGATTTGGAGCAGTTTTTGGCCAAGTTTAAACATTACAAAGTGGCATTTCTGCATCGCCATGTGGCAATGGATAAAACATGGATCCATCACTTCAATCAAAACGATCTTCATCTGAGTGGAGAGCAACTGGTGAACCTCGTCCAAAGCGACGAAAGTACAACAATCGGCTGGAAAGGTTGTGGCCTCGGCATTTTGAGATGTGCGTGAGGTAATATCCAACGACTACCATGACAAGGAAAGTACCATCTTAATGAATATTATATAACTTTGTTGGAGCGTTTGAAGGCCAAAATTGCAGAGAAACGACCCCATTTGAAGAAAAAGAAAGAGCTGCATCAATACAATGCAAAGTGTCACAAATCGATAAAAAATGGCAACATTGCATGAAAATGGGCTTCGAATTGCTCCTACATATACCATATTCGCCAGATTTGGCTCCCAGCGACTACTGGCTGTTCGCAGACCTCAAAATAATTCTCAACGGTAAGAAATTTTGCTCGCATGATGCTGTTATCGCTGAAAGTAAGGACAACTTTTAGACAAAAAATAAATCGTTCTACAAAAGTGGTATTGAAATGTTAGAGCGGCGCCGGAATGATCGTATGGCTCTTGATACAGATTACGTAGATGGATAATGCCAATTTTGAACAAAAAAATCGTTTAGTTTCTTATGCCCGGGACTTTACAACCCATCTGTTATTTGAAGTCATTATCTAGCCGTGCCTTTGCATTTAAGCATGAGCAAATTCAAACGAGCTCTCAGAATAGACAAGATACTAGATGAAAGTGTTCAATAATTTTCACAGGTGTTTATGTAAATTAAAGAGGCAGACTGAATCCCCAGGGTATATATTCATTCAAATATTTATTTAATGTGTCAGAAAATGAAGGTCAGCGGGAAATTATAATAGTTCATGAACTTGAACGATGTAAGAAGGAAATAGAAAATGTATGTAGTGGCCTAATCCGATATCATGAGTCCTTCACTTTTATGCTTCCTGGGATATTATAGCATCCATCATCTGCCCACTTGAAATACTTTAACAACAGATCAGCCATTCTCATGAATGTAAATAACATCGAAGGTGACGTGTTTTAGACAAAACTCCATCACATATCAATCACCTTTTTAAGAATGATACATTTTATAGCATTCAGAAACGATATTTAATTGATTTCCGAAACAAAGACTAATGCTTATGAATACCGAATCAATAACTCTAGTCGATGGTTGACGCTGATTAGTTATAATTGTCTTCGGTGTCATTCGTTTTTTGGATGAAAATACTCTGAATGACAACACGTGGGTTGATGTTTGACAAGTATTCAATTCTATTCAGTTTGGCCAACTATTCAACAAAATCTCTAATAAATTAATAGTACGTGAGCAAAATAAATGAAACAAACATCTGAATAAATAATCCGTAGGAACAATAATTATTCTTATT
The DNA here is from genome assembly GCA_015342105.1 of Leptinotarsa texana. NCBI lineage: Eukaryota > Metazoa > Arthropoda > Insecta > Coleoptera > Chrysomelidae > Leptinotarsa > Leptinotarsa texana. The sequence continues at coordinate 5,461 of WOGN01009710.1, read as the reverse complement.
GCTCTTACATCAATAATATAATCGTGCAGCACTTTCATATAGATAATTTGGAGTAACCCGTTCACAGACCCTTTGAAACTTATATTTTTCAGAACACCGTTTTCAGATTGTGAAATATTCACTAAACAGTTCACGAAACTGTACCATGTATTTCAATATACAACATCTTATTCAGGCGTTTCATAGTAACTGAATTTTGTCTAATCAGTGATTCACCTTCTATCTACTTAGTGACTAATAATTTTACCAAGTTCAGGTATAATCTAACTCAAAATTCAGGCATTGTGAAAGAAACTACATACTTGATTACAAATATTTTTTCTACAGTTCAGGTATACCTGAACTAAGTAATTAAAAATCATAAAAGAAAATTTACCAACTCATTAAATGGAAATGTAATTGACCTAATTACCAATTTCCACATCAGGAAACATATTCAAAACATTTGATTTTTAATTATTGAAATTATTGAATTCCAAAATATTGAATTTCAAACTTTTCTCATCTGAATGTAATACAGTATAGTCGTGGTCGGAGTCACGTCTCTCTGCCAAAATATCATTCGCAAATGTGGAATTGGCATTTACATTTGAAAAAAGTACATGTTTTTTTATGCTTGAAAAAAGTCTATCCCTGTTTGGCCAATATAAAAGTTTGCGCAATAACCACAAGTTGTTCTTCATCAAGTAACTACCAAATTAATCAGAAAATTACCGTCTGAAGTCATGAGCTAGTAGACTTTGCCTTGGGATTTGAAACCCGTGAATCAGATTTTTTGGTTTTTAGATTTAGTATTTCAGTTGGGTTCTATAAATCTGTTTCAGAAATTGCTGTTCGAATTAGATTTCCTAAACTAATAAGGGAGTGAAAATTAATTGTGGAATCTTCCTATTTCCCGATTATCTTTGTCCCTACCTCTAGGACCACCCTAAACGTGATAACTTTGCTTATTTTTTTAGAATCAATAGGGTCTCCAAATTCTTCAGAAGATTTTTTCTATAAGTGAATTTTAATTACTATTTTGAGCCTGAGCGTTTGGCCTAGTCATTTTTAGAGTCCATATGGTTAGTTCAAGTTGAATGATATCTTATTGGATAGAACTTCGATATGTCAGTTGCAGGAATACACTGAGTATGTATTTTTTATTGTACGATAGGAGGATAATACAAGAAGTGACAATCCTTTTGTCAAGTTGGTGTTTTGGGTTTTTTCTAGTTTTTTTCTAACTACAATGAATGCACCATAGACTTAATTTGCGTTATTCTTTTACATCTGGATATTATTTTCACAAGTTTTATATTCTTTCACTGTCTTAAATCTATTGTGTTCTCTTATAGATTTTAAGATTAAGAAAAATTCAAATGGATGCTTATAATAAAAACTATTCAATCGTTAAACATTAGAATTAATTCTAATGTGTACCCAGTTGAGTATTAAAAGTGTTGATCTTTTATCTTCAATATGTCATCTGATTAATTCGTATCATTTGTATACAACAAAATAAAATAATTCAGATTTTATCTGTATTCGTTCTCGGGTTTTATATTTTGTTGCATCATTTAGTCCGCCTACGTACAGAATTCATGAATGGATAACAAGACAACCTCCGAACCAAGTTCTGAATGAAAATAAGAATAAACTTTATTCGACGTTTCCTGGTTTTCATATGTTTCAATCTCGTTAAATCGAGAATATATTATAATTTTTAATGTCTTTACCTCGACGAATGGAATGAAAATTGTGAGAGGTCTATTGAAGTGTTTTTCGAAAAAAAAAAACAATTTTTGACGTATTAATATTTACCAATCCTTGTGAAGGGTATAATAATTTTTCCAGGTAACGTAACCGTATTCTGAGGGGTAGCCATCATTCTAAGGAATCTATTTAGGTTATGTTAGGTCAAAAGTGAGTGGGTCTATTCGACCTTCCACCGCAACACGAAAAGGGGTTTATTGTAGCTCACACCTATTCTCACTCGGCCAAATAAACCCAGTTTCTTAACGAAGTAGATTATTTTGTATGGTGAGTGGTCTTTCAGGTCGGATGGTAAGAGTACGGCTTTGCCAAACTATGAAAACCTGATTCGGTCCCCAGCGGGGCAGGCACAAATTATGTGCTCTGCTGTCCGAGTCTCTGCCTATGATGATTCAAATGACAGTTACCTCCAAGAGAGCTCTATCAGGCTAGCAAGGCGAATCCAGCAAAATTGCAAAAGAATACATCAATTTGTAGCTAGTTAGTTGACAAAACAATGATTCTGTTGCTCGTGCCGATCCTTAGAAATCGCAAATAATGCTATCGTGATATCAAGGTAGCAAGGTAACCCAGTAAATCAAATACTTTTCCTTTGATCTTCACAGAATATTTAGTTGCTATTTAGTTGCTAAACCTTCGATATGGCGAAAAATTTTTAAATTTTTTATGATCTTGCTATCTTGAAACTTTTTTTCTGAAATTGTTGAAACTGATCAGCAGATTTTCATTTTTTTTATTCTCCACGTTCTTGCTACTTCGAAACTGGTTTTCCTTAGAATGAAAAGTGTTTCAAATTTGTTGCTCATCAGGAGTAATATCAGCAACAAAATAGTTGAAACCAATCAGTCGATTTTTGATTCCTTTTTTCATTTTTCTCGTTCTTGCTATCTTGAAACTGGTTTTCCTTAGAATAGAAAGTGTTTCAAAGTTGTTGCTCAACAGGAGTATACTCAAATACACCTTGAATATCAGCAAAAAAATAGTTGAAACTGATCGGCCGATTTTATTTTTTTTCCATTTTCTCCTTTTTACTTTATTGAAACTTGTTTTCCTTAGAACAAAAAGTGTTTCAAATTTGTTGCTCACCAGGAGTATACTCAAATACATATCGAGTATCAGCAACAAAATAGTTGAAACCGATTTATTTATAGTGAGCAACAAATTTGAAACACTTTTTATTCTAAGGAAAACCAGCTTCAAGATAGCTGGAATGAGAAAAAAGAAAAAAATGAAAATAAAAATTGGCCGACCGGTTTCAAATATTTTGTTGCTGATACTCAAGGTGTATTCAAGTCCCCTTCTGGTGAGCAACAAATTCATAATACTCCGTATTCCAGAAAATAACGGTTTCAAAATAGCAAGAACATTTGAACATTTGAAAAAATAATAAAATTCGGCCGATCAAGGCCAACCAGTTTGTTGCTGATACTCAAGGTGTATTTAAGTACCATTCTAATGAGCAACAAATTTAAAACGCTTTTTATTCTCAGGAAAACCTGTATGAAGATAATAAGAACGGGAAAAAAAAATTCAAACTGCTGATACTCGAAGTGTATTTGAGTACCATCCTATTGAGCAACAAATTCAAAACACTTTTCATTCCAAAGAAAAGCAGTTTGAAGGTAGCAAAAATGAGGAAAATAAAAAAAAATTGAAAACGGCCGATCGGTTTCAACTATTTAGTTACTGATACTCAAGGTGTATTCGAGTCCCCTTCTGGTGAACAACAAATTCATAATATTCTGTATTCCAGAAAATATGAGCAATGAATTTAAAATATTTTTTATTCCAAAGAAAAGCAGTTTCAAGGTAGCAAAAATGAGGAACCTGAAAAAAAAATTTGAAATTAGCCGATCTATCTCAAATATTTGTTGCTGATACTCAAGGTGTATTTGAGTATACTCCTTGCTATCTTGAAACTGATTTTCCTTAGAATAGAAAGTGTTTCAAAGTTGTTGTTCACCAGGAGTATACTCAAATACACCTTGAGTATCAGCAACAAAATAGTTGAAACCGATCGGCCGATTTTAAATTCTTTTTTTCATTTTTCTCTTCCTTGCTATCTTGAAACAGGTTTTCCTTAGAATAAAAAGTGTTTCAAATTTGTTGCTCACCAGGAGTATACTCAAATACACCTTGAGTATCAGGCGACAAATTCAGTCACTGGCGACAAATTCAGTCCATCGTACTGTGCCTTACTGTAGCTTGGGCACTATACTCGTCCTCTATACTTGGCTCAATGCGTTGTCCACGTTGGCCATGGTTTTCGGAAAGCCCACTTGCTTTGGGTTCTCTCGCAACATACTAACATAGTCGGACCGTTAAGGCGGTACGACTACACCTCAATCAAATTTGAGTGTACGTCACTCCTGCTTCCTATACATGAAGGTTTCCAACCTTTTTGCCTTCATCTTGGACTGGCTCTACCACTGTGCAAATAACCTCGTGGCACTCATACTGCAATTCATCTGTCGCTCGCGGTTTAAATTAATTGAAAGTTTATAGTCTATTCGCTGCGAATTGTTATCTGTCGTACTTCGCTACTGCCGTGGTCTTCACCTGGGTCATGAAGCCAGATATTATGAGTAAAGTTACTTTCACAATCTGCAAAGTTAGCAGCTCCCTGTTGCCTACCATACCATATCTGCCTAGTTATATCTACGGTAGATCATGTTCTCACGATATACAATATCGGGAGTTCAGACCCTTTCGCGATCTTTTCCCTTATTGAAAGCTTTCCCTCTACTCTCGGGCCTTCCTTTTTTAGTATTCCATACTTCTAATCTCATGCCCTATTGACATGATAATCCATTTTCGCTATGAAACTAGCGGTTTATAAGCGTCCTCACATCATATTCCTCTTAGGCCAATGCATCGCTGTAGTCCTATACTACTATTCACTCAATTCCATCTGGCTCTGAGTAGTATACCTCGCTGTAGCAATAGACTACCAAACACCTGCTTCTGCGGCTGCTAGCCACAATCTCTCTCCATGATGGAGAAGATAGAGCTTCCCCGTATCATATTCCTCTGAGTACAATGCCTCGCCGTAGCCCTAGGCTACGTGCCTCTGCACGTCTCCTAGCCACAATTTCATTCTACTTGGCTCTGAGGAGTGTACCTTGCTGAAGCAATCAGCTGCTTCTGTGGCTCCTAGCCAAAATCTCTCTCTATGACGGAGAGGATACAGCGTCCTCGCATCATTTTCCACTGAGTAGCCCTAGGCTACTATTCATTTGATTCTATCTCTCTGCACGTCTCCTAGTCACAATTTTATTCCATTTGGCTTTGAGGACTATACCTTGTTCCCAGAAATATTACAGGAAAATTCACGGACAGTGTGATTTTTATTTCAGTATCATCTTTTGGTCATGCAATCCCTTACCTAAAACCCTCGAAATTTGAATAGAATTATCATTCCTCTTTAAAAATCAATTATACATATATATAACAATTGAGCTGGATAGTTCGTAGGCTAACATGGAAAACACTTCTTTTTTTTATAAAATATATAGATGTCTTTGAGGGGAATACAAGTCGTACAATTTTTCGATTCGATTTAGCTTGGAAATAGGCGTTAGCGAGCATTCTCTTGAGGTCTGCGAACAGGAAAAAGTCGCTGGGGACCAAATCTAAACGAAGAGGTGGATTTGGAAGCAATTCAAAGTCCAATTCATGCAATTTTGCCATCGTTTTTATGGATTTG
>WOGN01009709.1:0-10704 GCA_015342105.1 Leptinotarsa texana | reverse complement strand
GTATTCTAAGTGAATTATAATCAGTGCAGTACCTAGTTGTGTAGTAAGTGAATAAAAGTTGTCTAAGTATTATTAGTGTTGTTGTTTTCAAAAACTAACCCCAAGTAAATATCGTAACAATGTGAATACAATATCTCTATTACTGTTTTCCCATTACGCCACGTATATTCTTTCCGATTTCTCGATCGAATATATGTGCTATCACAATGTATATTCATAATGTAAATAAGTTATTTTTAATTTGAATCTATTGTACTATGTCCAATTATCTATATACCTTAATAACTCGACATCGTTGCTATACAAACAATTTTAAATTTTAAATTATATATATTATCCTTCCTCACACACAAGCAGTTCACTGCATCGTAAGTTCTGTTTCGTTATATTCATATATTGTCTAAATGGATTGTATTGATACCTCAATCAGAAAGTGAATATAACTCGTACATTTTTTGTTAGTTGCATCCAGATCTATCGGGTTGACATTTGCTATTATTATCTCACTTATTTGCTTTACATTGTACTCTTACCCAAGCTTTTCCTCGCCCTGTACTCCCTCAGCACCTCAGACTAGAGAGTATTCTTATCTAGCAGAAACAAGTTAACCGACAACACAATTTTCCTCGCTGTCGGTGAACTACTCCTGTGCTTCGTATAACTACAAAATCGTATTTTTACTACAAGTGAAAAGTGCTTTGGTTCAACTTTCCCTTGTAGTAGATAATATTTCAGCTACTATAGATACTATTCACCATTGAATTTTACCGCTTACACAACTGAAAAGGCATTTGGTTAGCAATTCAGAAGTTCAGATCTGGATTCCATCCAGAAAAGAGCCAACCGCCTGATTGGAGACACGAACATCACTTGCAACCTTTGTCGTCTGAAACATCGAAAAAAGTTAGAGATTTTTCTCTTTCACGGTAGGTACTCAAGTCACTTGGCACATGTGATTCTACCAATAGTGGTAAGTGTATATCAAAAATGCGCGACGGACTGTGGCTGCTCACCGTTTTGAAGTTCAACTCAGTACACCTCGAACTTCACTATTGAGAACTTTTTCATTTGCAGAACTGCGTTTATGTGGAATAAACTTCCTGGGAAAGTCCTACCAAATCGATTTAATCTCCAACGATTCAAATCCAATGTGAATCGATACTTTTGCACAGGCACCGCTCTTAGAACGCCTTAAGGATGTTTCTGTAGTACTTGTGTTTTCTCCTCAACAAAAAAAAACAGTCCTCAATTTCTCCATAACATCTTGGAAACTAATTGGGGATCACCGAGTATACTTATTGATGTATTCTTATATATAGAAACATTTAACATTAAGAACAAGAAAAAATACTTTGGCTACAGGTGAGGTGAAATTTGGTGATTCTTGAATTTCTTTAGTTTGGACTTTCATTGTCTATTATGATATGGAAAGAAAGAACCAATACAATTGAGAATTAAAATGAATATCTGAAAATAAAGATTATATTAAGCAAACAAAAACCCTCAAAATGAAATTACAATAAAACAAAATACAAGCAAACATTGAAAATTTTAAAATTAAACTAAAGGAGGAAATGAAAATTGGAAGATTTCAAACCAAGTTACATCACGATGTTTCGATTATTAGTATCCACAATGGTCTTCGGGCAATTTTTCATTAAACAGATCAGAAGTGACGGTACAAAAAATATTTTTTCCAATAACAATCTAGTTTTTACGAATGATTCTAAGTACGAACTAGCAGGGGCTAGAATTTAACCTTTGAAAATGTTATACGAAACACGACACAGGAAAGTGAAATGGATGATTTTAGATCTGCAGAATCAATGTTTGTTGAAATAGCCTCTGCAGAAGTTCGTAGTCAACACGAAAACTCAACAAATTGAGAAAATCTGTTACACATAATGCCTCTGTGCAAGCAGCACATACCAAATTGGTTCACTTACATCCTGACAAGAAAGCATATAGCAAGATAGAAAATGTCGTTTTCCCCTGTGAAGAATTGCTCAATCTGAGACTTTATTGAACTCTTAAAACAACTCTGAAAAATTCCCGTGACGGTTGTGCGAGAGATTTCCTCGAGATTTTCCTAATGAGTATTGACTTCGTGAAGCAATCTGGTAATCCAAGTTTTTTATTATTTCCTTTCCTGTTCATTCCAATTTTCGCAATGAAGTTCGTCTATACGTGTTCGATAAGAGTTGATTGATGAATAGAGGCGGATTTGTCTGGTTATTCATCCCGAAACTGTGGGATATTCGAGCTTTTCACACAAACCATTGAGTTGAAGAAAATGAGGCAAGTTTATAAGATTGGTGTTGAGTTGAGTAAAGTTAGATTGAATTCATTCGCTGATTATTTTGATATGTTCGTAACAAGTCATGGAGGAATTCATATAGAAGGAAAAAATATATTCATCCACGACTATTGTACAATGTACCCATTATACGTCTGTTTGCTCGACCTCAATAATACCCATCAATCACGGCAGTGATTGATGAGTCACTAGTCACTACTATCAGATGCTTGAGAAATTTTATTGTGTTAACCACCAAATATTGAAAAAATGAATTTTCCTTAAACAGATTCGAAGTCGGGGCCCGTGGTCGGAAGGCAAGGTGCATCTACACTGATCTATCAATAACTTCAATGTGCCTGTCATATCTATCATAACATGTTTTACGAAATATTTCATACATGGAAATAGGTTTTGAAACAGAACAAATTTGACTCAAACCTGTCAACATTATCGTTCGTGTGTGAAGATTTCTTAGTGTTTTGATATTTCGTGTTGAATTGTGTTAAAAAACGAACTAAAAATGAATATTATAAATTAAAATGAATTTTCTTTACTATTACTAGAAATTAGAGAAGATGCTAAAGTTGCCTCACTAACTTTATTACCGAAAAAGTCAAATAAAGTATATAATATGGCCGACTTTGTTGGTATGCTTTACTGAATTATTCGCAAAATACAAATCTTCAACACTATGGACATGAGGGAATCTTTCAAAGAAAGAAAGTAGTAGAAAGCCAAAAACTTTCTTTCCCAAAAATTAATCACTCCTAAAAAATATAACCCCTTTAAATCAAACTATGGACATATTATTCAATCCTTAGAAGTACCACCACTTTACATCAAAGTATAAATTTAGAGTATAACAAGAATTCAGGAGCATTACTACAACGAAAATTAGAAGGTTTCCAGCCAAAGCGAAAACTTCTTCTAGCGAAGATATTAAGTAAATCTTTCACATAGATATTTCATTACATTCTCTAATTAGAGGTTGTTTTAGTTGATTATTATAATTTTTGAAAACTACTCACGGTGTAGAGATGAATAAAAATGTATTGTATGAAATATTTGTTAGGATAAAATAATAATGTTTCTGGAAATATGTATGTAATGTAACAAAATTTTCCAACAAAAAAACTTCAACAAGTCGTGGACAAAGTACAGTATTCTACTCGCGTAGAATGGCTACTATTCTTTCGGCTATTTAGGTCACACGTCTGCGATTTACTGTGGTGCGATGTTAACGATGATCTGGTCAACTTCTTTGCGAGCGCGTTCTGAAAAACTCATTCGACGTGATTCTAAAAATATGGAAGATGAAATCAATAGGAACTCGAAAATGTTTTGGAAATTCATAAAAAATTTGAGAAAAAATACAAATTGTATCCCAAGCTCGTTATATCTTGAAAATGAAACTGCAGATAACGGTTATAAAATTTCTATATCCAATTTGACATATTTGATCCAACTTTCCTAATCTCTTCAGTCGAATCCGTCGAAATAAATGAATATACCTTACTGACAACTATTAACAGCAAAGTGAAGTATTTCCGAAATTTTGATTTTTCTGCAATCATAGCAGCTGCACCAGTGAAATTAGAAGTAGCGGTAAGGTGTGAAGCTGCAACTGTATCCACGTAGGTGAAATCCCAAACCAGAGGCTTTCCAAATTTCCAAGGAAATAGACTCATCCCGTCTGGACGCTTTCCATCATCTCGACTAACAGCAAGGGGTTCAAGAACTAAGGAACCTCTGTAGTCGCTAGAGATTTTTTTATAAGATCATTAATGGAATGATGTCTTGAAAATCTGCCAGAACTGAATTTACTTGGGCCATGTTAACCATTTTCTTCTAAAGTGGTTCCGCATTATAACTAACACAAATTGAAGAACCTAACCGAAGACCTATCGAAATCCTAAACGATGCATCATCTAAGAGGGTACCCAAAGATGCCAAGGGAAGAGCATTTAGCCAGGCACCAGATTCTTTCGAAATAACAGCTTTGAGTCTAGCCATTTGAATATCGGAACGTTCGACTGACTCAATGAGTTGATTATGAACCAAATTGATCATTGGATAATTCCAGGCTTTCTGACACTTTTTATTTTTGGAAAGGATATTTTTTTTTATTTTCACCATTCAAGTAATACGCATCAGAAATTTCAGACGAAGATTTGGAAAGAATGGAGTTTATCAAATGACCAGAACTGTTATAAGAGGAAAGAAATGCTGGCAGTGAGAGGGATGAGGCTAATCGAATACCCAAACCACCAGAGTTAACTGGTAGAGTAGCTTGACTCCAAGTGATATCTTCGAATTTATTATTAGTAATTTTTTATAAAGATTGGCGTTAGGTGGAATCGAATTCTTGTAACTCCTTTTGACACATCCAAGTTGGACTGCATCTCAAGGTATACAATAATTTGGAGATTGCCGAACAGTATTTCCATAGAAAATATGCACAATAAGTACACGAACAATCTCATTAACACAACCATTTTGAATATAATTCAACAATATTAGCCCATGTGGTCGGTTCCAAAGAGAGAGAGAGAGGAATTATGTTCGGAAGAGTTTTCGTGCAAGTGTGATAAGTGACATATACTTTTGAAGGTGTTTGATAATGTTTTACGGTGGATAACATTACTACGGACTTCCATTGTCTAATATAATATAAAATGATTATTAATTCATGGAAGAATCAATAAAACTGTAAATTACAAAAAATTGCTGAAAATAACAATCATATTGACCAAAAAGTCCGCTGTGTAGCAGAGATTCATTTCCAACTGAAGGACGAATTCTTTACGCAAGATGAGGACTGCCAATGAGATCGCCACTTTCACCTGTTACAGCCAACAATAATTGCATTCACCGGAAACCCTGCGAGTGCGGAAAATCCTTCATCGGTAAAATATAAGAGGTCATCGAAAGTCCGAATTGCTGAGCACAAGAACCATACACAGCGAAGAGAAACCAGTAAATCAGGAATAGCAGACCATGTTTTGATTGATCAACATAACATTAAGTGATCCCAAGCTGAAATCATCCACAAGGAGGAACACTGGTTTAGGAAAAAATTTGAGGAAGCCCTTTATATGTTGTCCAACAATGCATTTAGCCAAGTGTATATACACTCAACATATGATCAGCTCCCGGTAAACCAGTAAAGCGTAGAGAGGGAATAGGTGAAAGCACTCGAATGACGTACATATATTCATATAGTGCATAGTGAAAAGTATCTTCTGTATAATTCAGTGTTCATATAAAAGTATTGTTCCGAAAAAATTTTTCTTTCGTGTAATTCAATATTTATATGAAAGTAGCTGTTTCAGGAGGAATTTCTATCAGTTCGTGTCTGAAAGTTACTTCTTTGTATGATCTATACATCCATGTATAGATTTACTTCATTCCTTTCTTTGGAAGATTCCGTCATCTTTCTTTTTTGTATCAAGATGGAGTAGTAGAAAGCCAAAAACTTTCTTTCCCAAAAATTAATCACTCCTAAAAAATATAACCCCTTCAATTCAAAACTACTCTTCTTCTTACCATCAAGTCGACCTTAAACAAATTGGTCACATAGCAGGCAAAATCAGAAAGAAAATAATGAAGGAAGAAGAAGAAAATTAAACTGTGTAATTTGGATACGGTGTTGCCAAGTTTATACATATAGGTACTAGTGTACATCTGGTTTCCGCCTATGCAGTTATCCCAGTATTAGTGTATACTTTGTTTATTGTATCATACAAGACATACAAATTTTCAAACTCAGTTATCATATTCCCTGAGTAAGAGTGTGCCTACTGACGTAGTTTGGATATCACGAACACATAAACTACGAAATAACTGATCCACCAAACCGAAATTATCGAAATATTCTAATCACTGTTTAGCCAAACTATGTTTCAGTAGAATAACTTATGATAGCAGCTCTGTTTGCAAAATGAGCTTCAAAAATTGGTATTCGTCCGTTCAATTTCAACACGAAATTATTCATTATTTCATTTTGACGAATGAAATTCCAAATACATTTACATACTTCGCGATATCTGTGATGAATCAACAATACAATGCGTATTACGTTTGATGGTTCTAGCATCGAAGTATTGAATAAAATGACTACATCCCGCCACTATTAGTGGAGATCATGCGACGCCGAGGATCGTGCTCATCATTCATTCGGTCTCGTGTATTCTGACTTTAGCGCTCGTTGTAGTTGTTATAAAAAACCTTGCTCACTTCCGCCGCGGTAACGCCTCTTCGCGGGGGAGTACTAAACTACTGTCTGCATTGTTGAACAATATTATGAAAATCGGTGTTTCTAATACCGTTTCTGAATTATAATTTATCGGAAGCGGACTCTGCTGTAGGACTGAGCTATCACATGTTGAATTAGAAAATATATGTTTTGGGTTTGGTATAGTTGAAAAACTTCTGTAATAAAGACCAAACATTCAAAATTTCACTTTTTCCTTTTTAAAATGATTTATGTGCCGATGCTGATGTACTATTTATTTATGTCCTGTCCTATTAATTATATCCTATCGTTTCTCGTTCTTGTGAAAAATAGCACGCAAAAGAACACTGACTGTAAATGCCACTTGTAAATGCCATCTACCACACTACGCGCTACCATAACGTTTTGGATATGTCCGAATGTGAATTTTGCGACTATGATGATATGTCACACAAGTTCTTGAACACCAAAGCACTATTTATTTTGTAGCATGGTTGAGAGGCCGTCAGTATGAGACTAGTTTCAATGAACTCGTTCCTTAGTCTAAATCTTTTGTGCTCAATCCAGATTACACACTGGAATAAATCAAACTGACCGAGTTTCCTACTAAATACTATTCCTATAAGTGCAGGAAAGAAGAAAAATCTGCTAGTTTTTCTAGAAAATATTCCGAAGTAATTGATGTGCATACGAATTGAAATGTGACATTAGTGTCAAGACAGCCACGTACAAAATTTTTTAAGTCTGTTGTAATGTAAAAAAGTGATGAGTGTTTTTGCAGAGACTTGAATATTTTCTACTGTGAAGTTATTATCATCATCAAGTGCTTTGATTTTGCAAAATTCACACGTACTTCAATGCTCAAAATGATATTTATTCACTAGTGTTTGAAAGTCTCGTGTCATCATGGAACTTCAAAGATATTATCAGGATTGTTGAATAAGTTAGATTCATGGGATGGTTGGGAAAGTACGGAAGAACCAGAATTATGAAATCAATCAAAAAATTGAATTCCCTTCTTGAATGTTTTACACATTTGACTTTATGTTCAGATATATCTCAATAATCATCTGTACATCTCTATTCATTTTCAACCCGCTAATGGACAGACGAAATCGTATAAGAAATGACAAAAATAACACCACTGATGAAAATCTTTTGTATTAGTAAATTTCAATATGATTCGTCTTGACCGACCTCCTATTGTGGGACTATAGTCGGTGTAGCTTCGGATTTGTCTTCGTAAATTTGCCATTTAGGGTTCTATACTGTATTACTGTTGTCGAAAAATCATGATATTCAAATTATTTTAAAGTATAGTGTTTCCAAATGAAAAAACTTTTTCACTTTGAATCTTTCAACTAAACATTCAACATTATTATTGTAGTGGTGAATTCATTTTGATGTTCATTCTGATTCGATTCTCACATATATCCGGGATTTTTCCACTCTGAAGTTGTTTTCAAACATTCGACACAATTAACGGTTACACGGAAACTTTTAATTTTTTTCCAAAAACATCTACTGATCTGAATTAGGAAAACATTAAAATATTTGAACAGAGTGTTCACGAAAACAACAGCTTCCAAATCACCTTATCTTCACTAATTCATCTGATTAATTAGACTTTTCTCGATTAAACCCGTCGAAAATCACATTTCTAATGGCCATTGTGACCATTAAAGTAAAATCAGAGCAAGCTCGTTTCGTTAATTACACTCGGTTTATTTGCTGCATATATGTAATAGAGAAAGAGCGGATATCCAGATTACAATAATCACTGCGGTGTGAGAATATTCAGTACAGGGTGATTACTGTATGTTTGATATACGAAACACATTTGTGTTATGAATTCCTGTTTTAATTCCTATCAGTGACTATATTTTATTTTTTTATTTTTCATACAAGAATTCTGAACTGGCGAACTCTATAAATTCAATTCATCATGACAACATTTCAAAAGTTATCATATAGAGACATATTTTACAATGTGAAAATAATAAAGTGAATCTCATTAACGACTCACAGATGTTCGAACTTCTCAAACAATGAAATACTATAATTGAAGCTGCTTTACAGAAAGCCTTGATTCTAAATTTTTTCAAAAACTCGGGAAATGTATTTATTGACAAAGAGAGAAAGTACGATATTTACATTTTGCTAGAAAAAATATTCAATGGAACGGAAATTCGAATTATGAAGTTGGAATATTTACGAGTTACTGAGTTATCTGTTTCCCTCTTTTTCAATTTTTTCATTCATAATGATGTTTGAAGAAGATCATCGTTAACGAAGAAAAAAATGTGAATATCACATGCTGACTGTCTCAAATTTTAAACTTTGCAGCTACTTGAAATTAATTATTCAATTACTTGCCAGTTAATGAAATGAAATATTCCTATGATTTCAGTTTAGATTCATCAGAGACTGTATTTAGTTCCATTCATTCAGTAAATTGCTTTTGATCATTAACGCCTAATGAGTATTTCAACCGGTTGACAAATTATCATACAAATACGACTGAATTCATAAGGCGGATTTTTCTATTGAAGATCAATATTTGAAAAAGTAGCCACCAAACCCAAACACACAATTCTGTAGCTACGATCATCATATTGAATTTCTAAAATTTTTATGGCATTTAGTGTTGTACTTTAGTTTTGACATTTGTCTTACTGTCACTGAGATTGAACCTATGAAGTTTTTTCCATAATATACGTAGTTTTGAGTGACAATAATACCTACCTAATACAATACTTTTTGAAAACTCTATCAATTGGAGAATTGCGTTCATGTGAAATGAAGTTCCGGGGAAGGTTCTTCTAAATGAATCTGATCTCCAGCGATTCTAATACAACGTGAATCGCAACTTTCGCACAGGCACCGATCTTAGAGCAGATTTTAAACAGATTTTAAACAGATCTTAAGGATTTTCATGTAGTGCTTGTGTTTTGCCCTCTGAATAAAATTGGTTTTCATGGAAGGTGAATTCACTTGATTCGTCATAATTATAGGTTGAACCTTTGTGTTGTGATAAAAACTGTATACACAAAAAGGGACCATCATCGTAAAAAAAATTTATTTACATAGCTTGTAATCTAAAACTAATATATGTATAATTAAATTCGTAAAAAGGTAGTATATAAAATGAGTTGACAAAGGCAAAATTTTATCACAATACAAGAAAGTGAGCATCATCGTAAAACTCCTGAAGGGTATAATAGGATTTGAGCAAAAGTATTTTTTTGAGTTTTGTTCGAAAAATATGGTGTATGGAGATTTCTCTCATACAGAATCTTTTTACTCTCATACTTTATTGATTTTTTCGTTAATTCTATGTAAGAGATGGGGAGATGTAAGTTTTTCTCGCTATTAGACCAATATTTTTGCTTGTTCGAGTGCGGTCAGTATCGGAGACATTGGACTTGCGCTTATGCGCCAAACATATAGTTTCAAGTATAAAAATGTTTTATAAAAAATAAAGTTTTATAAATAACGGTTGACAATGGTCGGATTCAGCTCTGGACATGAATCTGACTGCTCGTTTCTGCAGAACGAAAACAGAATCGAACAATTGCTTGCTGCAATAACCCCAAAATGCAATACTATATCGCAGGTGTGATTCGATTAGGAAAAATATGTCATCTTACTCATTGGCAAACCTTGTTCCTCAGATACAACTCTTACTGCAAACAGCCCGATGTCAGTTTCCGTTTGAGACTTTTGAAATTTTAGGTTACTATCAATTTCAATGCCAATTAATTTTGTACAGATTTTATTTTCAATGGTTTTATTGTCAAATATAAGAGGTTAATGAATGTAGTAAGATTACAAAATAAATTTCTGAAATGTCACTTGTATTTCATTTGTATTACAAATTTTTTCATCTGATTGTACTACGTAGTTTTCGTACATTCGGTTGTATCTGATTTATTTTCTGTTCCAAACTCCTAGCAGGAATTCAATTATGAATTTCGATAAAGTTAAACTTTCATCAGAAACTTCGAAGCACACTCATGGACACTTTACCTCAACAAATGGCGTCTACGAAATAGGTCACGTGCTTTCCTTAACCTGTCAAAATTGACATTTAAAAAAAGAAACATCGAAAAATGACATTATTCTTCAAAATATCCAAAAATATCAAAGGATAAAAACATTTTCTTTTGTA
>WOGN01009708.1:0-10704 GCA_015342105.1 Leptinotarsa texana | reverse complement strand
TGAGAACTTGTTCGCATTTCTGTTGTGCTGCAATTTCATCCTTGTCCGATATTATCACAGAAGTATCATCAGCGTACATGGTAGCAGGGATCCCTGTGAGGTATTTCTCAAGATCAATGGTATACAATAAAAATAAAATTGGCCTCAATATAGACCCTTGTGGAACTCCCATGTTAACCACTTTAGTTTCAGAATTAACGAATGTGTTTGCTCTCTACACTGTAGGTTAATGGACTGACACCTATCAGAAAACAACTACTTCCCTGGCTAATACCACGAACGGCGTTGAATTATATCCGACAGGTGTCAGTGCAGGATTCTTCACTGAAGTTATTCCTGCATATGCAGTTGACGATATAACTGTCGCAATATATTTCCAATTATTGAAACACACTTACAGACCGGTTTCAGGCTGTTTGGCCAATCGTCAGTGCAAGGCAGTGTCTATGATAAACATAAAGTCGATGATTTCCGATAATTGAAAATGGTATTCCTTCAGCGTATCATTTCTTGAACTAGGCTCGCCTCATCTGCTTGTGAACGAGGTATCCAACAGCATATCTGAAATTTACCGAATAACTTACCGTCTAGGTAATTGACTGGCCTAAATTAATTGTTCTTTTAGATAATTTGATTTATTTTCAGTCTCCACATACGCCCACAGTTCGTGAAATTTTTAGAAATGCTTATTGAATGTTCAATCTTCAAAAGAATAGCATACAAATGGTTTGATCATCTTCAACAATCAAATAATATTTGGTAATCAATTCAAATGATAGTAAATTGAGTTTCTCTTCAATGCTCTCCGTGATTACTGCAAATGAATAATTAAATCAGCAAATATGACACACATTTCGTAATGCTATAAGTGATATTGCCTAACAATCAATAACGGTATTGGACGTTGAAAGAGACTCGATATCGAATAAAAAATTGGAAATGTGTTCTCAATATGTAATGAATTCTGCTATTCCATAGATTTGATGGACTATTTTTGCCTTTCTATTTTTCCAAAGGTCTAGAAAGATAGATAAAGTGGTATACCTACATACTTTTATTACATTCACATCTTTCAATATATCACAATAACGAAAAGAAGCCTTCTTTTCCAAAGTTCCATTGAATGCAATAAAAATTTCAAATTAAAATAATCTTCCTTTCGAATGGTTTGGGTGAATTTTTGTTTTTCAGAAATATTCATCAAATAATGTTTCACTTTGAAGGTAGTTGACAATGTTCCATAGTGCATTTCATTATTTCGGACTTCCATTGTCCAATATGATATAAATTTGTTTAAAATCCCTGAAAGAATCTATAAGAAAATTAAAAATTTATTTGAAAAAATAACAATTATATTAAGCAAAAAAAAAATGAAATTACAATGAAATATAAGATGAAACCAAAAAAGATAAAAAACTAGAACTATTAACACAAGATGAAAATTAAAAATCATCAACAAGAAATGAAAATTAAAAATTAAAAGATTCCAAACCAACTAACTTCACGATGCTACCAAACGCTGACTGCGATTCCAAGAATTGCATTCACCGGATACCCTGTGAGTGCGGAGAATTATACATCAGTGAAACTAAGAGGCCACTGAAAATTTGCATTGCCAAGCACAAGAAGCACACACAGCGAGAATAAACCGGCAAATCAGGAATTGCAGAGCATATTTGGACTCTTCAACACAACATCAAGTGGACTCAAGCTGAAATCATCCACAAGGAGGAACACTGGTTCAGGAAATTCAAAGAAGCCGGATATAGGTTGTCCAACAACGCATTTAGCCAAGCTAGAGTAGAGATACGCAACATATGGAAACCTCTAATCAAGCGGAACACAACTAACTTCCGCCAAACGGTTAGATTCCGATGAAGCAGGTGATAGGTGAAAGCACTCGAATGATCTATAAATAGTCAGTTCTCCGAGGAATAAGTTCAGTTATCACCCGAAAACGATTGTGGATACTAACAATCGAAACGTCGTTGGTTTCAGCATGTATTTTATTTCATTGTAATTTCAGTTTCTCTTGCTTAATATTATTGTTATTTTTTCAGATAACTTTATCACAGATTCTTTCAGGGATTTTAAATCAATTTATATCATAGTATTAATAAAGTAAGACGGTTCAGTTCTAATTGTATAAAGTGACCTCTTTCTTCTGCGTGAGTCAATGGGATAAATGAACTTCAAGCCACCTTCAGAACTATCCAAAGACATGATTATTAGTATAGTATCATAATAATGTTGAATATTACGACTCTCCATTATTATTGGCTTTGACACATAAATAAAATCAGTTTAGTGTAACTTTTGAGTTCAAATTTCGAAACACGGCTGATCAAACATAAAAATATTATCATTTATTTTGAATTATTGACATAATTATTTTACTTCTTCCAGAAAAAGTATATATCTACGACAAAATGTACCAAAAATTGCACCAGCGGTAGCTGCTCCACGACAACGCCCGTTCGCATATTTCCGAACATCACCATCCATAACGAATTGAGCGTCGAAGTTCTGCCTCACCCACCATACTTCCCAGACCCCTCTCCAACAGACTACCATCTTGTCAAGCACTACGATAACCTTCTCACTGGTAGACCGTTCGCCGATTGGGACCAGGCAAACATGATCTTCGTCGAATTAATCGAAACCCGAGCAGCCAATTTTTATACTGACGGAATCAATCAAATTGTGTTATGTAGCCAAAAGTGCACTGATTCTAATGTCCCTCGATTCGATTAAATTGAATAATTATTCACTGAGATATTACAGTTCAAAGTAGACTCATAAAAATGGATAAAACTTCTGAAACAACTTTACATACATACGAAATACATACAAAGCAAGTTGAACAAAAATTTGTCAAAATGTATGATGATTTTGAATTCGAAAAAAAATGAATATTAGACATTCTAGAGAAACAGTGACCTCAATTTTCTCAAATTAAATTCGAATGTTATTGTGAAAGGTTTCAAAATATTATGATACCAATTTACCCAGCAAAATTGCTAATTATCATAATTTTCTTGTGAGCAGGCCCACAAAATGATGCGGAACATTTATCAGAAAATCAACTGGACCAAATATTTTGGAGAATGATTATTCAGAGAAAGTTCAGGTAAACCTAT
Source organism: Leptinotarsa texana (assembly GCA_015342105.1). Lineage (NCBI taxonomy): Eukaryota > Metazoa > Arthropoda > Insecta > Coleoptera > Chrysomelidae > Leptinotarsa > Leptinotarsa texana. The sequence continues at coordinate 7,564 of WOGN01009708.1, read as the reverse complement.
AATTTGATGAAATATGTCTAGAAACTGCTGCTTATATCATACATAAAAAGCAATCGGGGTTCATTATATTGTTCTAGAATGTTGAAAAAAATAATGATAGTGTTGATTGAAATGTAACGCACCTAACTCAAGTGAGAGGCTTAATATTGCTCTCATTTCAACATTGGATGTTGACATTTCAATGTATGTATATATGAAAATAAAACAGAAACTGATCATGAAAGATGAGGAATAAAAATTGTTCCACCATTTTTATTTGTAACTAATGTTACTGCGGTTTTATATTATAAGGACATTTTCAAACAATAACAACTTCATTGTAATTGCTTGGAAATTGTTTGTAATCATCAATGTAATCTACATCATTAGGTACACAATCAATTCAGAATCGCTCCAACATTTCAATAACACTTTTGTAGAACGATTTATATTTTGCCTCAATATAGGCCTCAGTTTCAGCAAAAACCTTTTCATTTGAGCGAAATTTTTTACAGGTGAGCAATTTTTTGAGGTCTTTGCTATATGCTGTCGTTTCTATAACGAGTCTATAACCTCTTCATCCGATTGTTGCTCTCCACTCAAATGACGATCGTTTTGATTCCGGAGTGAAATGATGGATCAATTATTTCAACCATTGTTATATATCGACGCAAAAATTCCGGATTTTTATGTTCAAACACGGCCAAATACTTCTCAGGATCATCAAGACGTTATTGTTTTTGGTCAACAGTTAGCTCGCGCGACATCCACTTCAAACCCCTCATGCTTTCTCCCGGGTTGAGTACCCTGAGTTGAAATCTTCCCACACAGTTACTGTGTGCAGAACATCCCATCTCATATATCCATTAATCTACCGCTCCTCCGGAGCGGACCTCAACTTACTGGCGGACACTTCAGCAAGATTGACATCGTACCTACTCTGGTCGGAAGCCAGAGTAGGTACGAATAGGTACTTTCTTATCTGGTATTTTATTAAATTGTGACTTTACTTCAGTAATTTATTGCATGGGACCCCTAAAAACTAACCGGAGACGAGTGTCTTCATATCGCGAGCAAGTGAGTCCCAGTGAATCTGAAAAATAGCTGAATTTGAAATCTGGTTGGAACGTTTTTATACTTACCGGAGCCGCCTGATAGCGACTCTCCGGGGTGGTTTCTGATTCTGCTTGATTGGCCTCTTGTGTTTGTCTCTCTCTGTCTCTCTCGGAATCTTGGGTCTTCCCTGTTGAGTGCTTCGTGTAGATCGCGCAGCGCTGGACTGTTGTGTGATCGAACTCTTTCGAACACGTTTTCTGCTTGTTCTCTCATATACGCGTCTACGTAGTGGTTGTTTAGGTCCATGTCCAGGTTTATGTATCTATTTGGTATATATCTCGGAGCGTTTACGGCGGCTCGAACACAACCGTCCATGAACGTCTGGATACCGGGTCTGCATATCGCTCCGCACTGGCCCCAGGCAGTGCAGGAATACAGGATGCTTGGGGATAGTAGGGTCTTGATTAGCAGCAGTTTTACGTGGGGTCCATGTTGCTTGTGCGACCTATAATTGGATATAGGTTTTGTCTGGCGGCTCTCGCCAGCTCTATTTTTTGCCGTACTTGTTTCCTGAACGTTAGTATTCTGTCGAGAGTGACTCCTAGGTATTTCGCTTCGTTGGTCCACGGAGTCTCTTGTGAAGATGACGTTTCCTTCCGTTACTATCATCCTTCGGGTGAACAGTATTGCCCGAATCTTGTCAGCGTTTATGCTGATTTTCCAAAGGTTGGCTCATTTATCTAATCTGTTCGCCTGCTGTTGCAAGTATCTAGTAACTTGCGCTTGGCTCGTTGATCTGTAGAGCTGTGTCGTCCGCGTAGAGTGCCAACTTCTCAAAGTTGTTCTCAGGCACGAGCATCTCCACTGTGTACACCGAGAAGAGGTGTGGCGAAAGGACTGCACCTTGTGGGCCCCTGCTTCCAGTAATCGCATGGTGGAGAGTTATTGTCCTACTCAGCAGCGGCATCATCGGTGAGCTAGAAAATATTCGATTAGTTCCACCATCTGTTTCAAGAAGCCAAAATTGCCCATTTTGGCTAGTAGTCCGTCGTGCCAAACTCTGTCGAACGCCTTGGAGACGCCCACTTTGAATAGAGCTTTCTCATAGTTAAATGTCAATGCAATATAAAGCCAACGAGTTCTTTTTATATCTTTACAATGTCAGCTAACTCACGCAACTTCACTTTCCGATCATTCAAAAAGATTTTTTGAATTTTTTCAATGTTTTCTGGTATTACTGCCTCATTTGGACGTCCACTGTGTTTTGCATCATCGGTGTTTCTACGACCACGTTTGAAGTCAGCAAACCAACGTTTAATTGTTGCTTCATATAGAGCTGATCCCTGGTAACACTTTTCAAGCAATGCTTTTTTGAACGGTATTTTTTCCTATCAAGAAGCAGTGTAAAATTAAAACACGAAATTGTTTTTGATCCATGGTTTTGAAAATAACAATAACCCACAAACTTATTAGTAGAATATCATGAAATTTTTAAAGTTTCCTCTTGAAGATTAGTACTAACTGAAAAACGAGTGAATGTAATGAGACTAGCACCACATATGTGTTAGGGCTGATACTTTTCAGCTCATGTAATATTTATAAACGTTATGGCAACTTTTTGGGGTTGCTTTCTGTATCAATTGGAACCATTTGAAAAACGGTGATGACGTCATTTACTGAAGGTGAATCACTCTGTATATTGAATTCTGAAAAACATACGTTACTTGACTCGAAAATGAAGTCGGACTGGTTCTAGGAGAAGATAATGATTCAAAACTATTTGTTACTTTTATGACCTTCACTTTGCTAATTCATTTACTCAAATTGAAATCTTGAGCTGCTTTAGGAAGAAAAATTGAAAGTTTCAATAGGGATAAAGCGAAAATCATGCTTTTATCTCCAACCAGGACACCACTCACCTAGCGTTTTATCAGTATTAGTGCAATAACACTAGCCAACAAATAAGAAAAAAATTTGCGACTTATATTATAATGGCTATACATGCGACTTCAATATCAAAAATTTTCCATCATGTAAAGATTTTGAGTTATAGTTATTTTTATCTTACACAAAAATTTTCACATATTATAGGGAAATATAATATCAAAACTAGAAACAAAACAATATATTTTGAGGATAACATAACTTTATTTATAATTCACATGAAAAAACATTCAAATGAAATATTTTGTGCCAACCTTTTTGCAAATGTTGACTTTCGTTTATATGTTTCATCGTTTTCCCTCATAAGGAACCAACAATAATCCTCCATCATTGCTGCATCCCATCTGCCTTGGTAACGTTGCTCATTTGTCAGTATGTTTTGATGGAACCTTTTCCCTTGTTCGTGACAGCACCCAAATTTTCTGGAAATAAATTCAAATGGGAGTGCAAGAAATGGATTTTGAGATATATGCCCATTCTGAAGTAGTTTTTAAGAAGTTCTTATACAAGTGTTTTTTAATTTTCTACTTTCTTGTTCCCTAAAAACTCCGAAACAATCCTTTTGAAAGAACTCCACGCAGCTAATTCAACATTACTTGATTTTTGATCGAACTGTTGATAACTTAGTAGCTTTCTAATTTGTGGTCCAACAAATATACCTTCTTTGAACTTTGCATCACTTAATTTTGGAAAAACGTGTTTCTTAGTCTAATGCTTCTACAAAATTTTTCATTACCACAGTTTATTGTGTAATGGAGGTAACAAAACGTTTTCGGGATTAACAAGACACGTTAGCTTATCTGGAAAAATTGTATCTCTCGGAGGACATTCTTTTACTTGTTAATGGCTCTGGGTTGCCCTTCTGTTCCAAAGGCAAAGAAAACAGCAAAACTTTGTAAATCCGCCCTGAAGACCTAATAATAGTCCTATGACTTTTAGGTCACCACATATTTGCCACTTATACGTATTATAAATTACTGCATTTAGAATAAGTGATATAGGTACTTTGATGTGTTTCCTTCATGGCAACTGCATGAGCAATTCCTCTTGCTCATGCAGTTGAACTTTTGTTACCATTATGATGGTGTGTTGCAAGATTTCAAAAAATTACCTCAATTTAAGGGAAAAGCAAATTTGGAATATCGTGTTCATTAAATTGTGAAAAAACTCAACTCAAAAATCTAACGTGTTAGGAAATTTTCACTATTATTTTCGCATTTAGGGACCAAAAATTAACAAAGGACTGCCTTTGGCATTACAGTCGTAAATTGGTTGTGAACTAGTGTAAAACATTCAATTCCAGTTATACTTGTACTCTTTTAAGCGAATTCAATAATGGCGGTAAAATACAATGATATTTCGTAACCCTTTCTATAATACGGACAGAATCAAATTCATATTTGATAAATCTATCGCAATTTGAGGTAGATCATCTTATTGTATAATCAATTATTTATTTCTGTAAAACTCAGATGACAATAAACAAACGGTAAACTGTATTGATATAACCGGGTCGAGGTTGCTATATTCTCCACCTTTCTCCCCCACCTTCTTGTATCATCCAACATTTCTTCCATAATCATCACAAATACTAAGAGGAAACAGTAGGAGTATAAAAAATTGGATTAACAGGGCCGCAACTGCCCACTTGAGACTCATTTGCAACAGTAAGTATTTAATACAAAAATGTGAATTACAATAATGTATCATAGGATGATTCTGGATCAGTTGAATTCTTGAAATATAATTTTTAAAGTTTTGACATTCAAAACATTTACTGTTTTGAGTTTTCAGATGATTTCACCTTTGATGTTGGTAACTAATTATGATAAATATAACTAAATATTTGCATATGAACCAAATATGTTGATATTATCCCCAAAAAAGTTGTTTATTTGAAGCAGGAGTGTTTTCAATATTATTAAAGAAGTCAGTGAATTATTTTATTCAGAAGTAATCTAGACAGCTCATACTGGAAAAATTCAATGACTTGATATCTTGAAATTCTTCGTCCGATTTTGTCAACAACACGCAAAAATATGATATGACTTTGAACTTACATCAACTTTTTGGAACTTGAAACGGTGACGTTTACTCACACCATATAAACCAAGGAATCGACAAATTTATACGTGGATATGAATGAACTTTACGCAGAATATCAATAAATTTATATTGACGTCGATTCAGTTTTTATTTGTTCATTAGTGTGTTGAATATTTTAGATTACTAACATATACTTCTGTCAGTTTCAAATTACATGTTTTATAATTCAGAGCATTCAACATTGGCATGATTTAAAAGATTGGATGAAAGTTGAGGAAAACATTGATCCTAAAATATCAACTATAAACAGGTCCTGTTTATCACTTGCATTTGTTGATGTATCGTTTGTAAATCAAGTAATAATAGAATAGAATCTTTTGCGAATTAAAGTTTCTTGATGTATTCTGGAAATAACCGAAATATATTTGTTATTAGTCATCCTTGTTGATTGAATTTGTGGCAGATAACCTATCCTTATGCAATTTGATGGGTAAACAGTTATGTATCGTGAAACGTAATTAGTAATTTTCTTGAGTTTTTCCTAACTTTGGTTTGATTCCTTCATTATGTGGGAAGAACTTAGCTCTGTATGAGATGGTTTGGCAGGACTATACTTCAAGAACATACCAATGAGCTATTTCAGTTTATAGTACTTGTTTTTATTGAAAGCTCTAGTGCAAATGTGTGTTCTAAAGCAATGCTTTAAAGTTATCACACTCATCGTCAATTAAATGTCACCTCTGAGATGAAATGCTCTTGTATGGATAAGAGGAGTTGCAAAGTGTGTTTTGGTGCTGAGCTCTAGAAGTATAATTGAACAATATCCCAGAACGATTGTGCAAGTGTCAGAGGTCTAGAGGAGGGCTAACGTCCTTGCACGGAAGATGCAGTAGCCAGTTTGAGAACATTGCAGATATATCAGCAACTCCTTGGAGAGCATCTGGAATTAACTTATTTCAAATGTTTGATGGAAAATTTACAAGAAAATATGCCATCATAGTTGGAAAGCTTGCCCAGGATGTATTTCCACAGATGTAACGTTGTAAAATATGCAAAATTATAATGTTAATTCATCAGAATCTTGCCCCAAACTCATCAAACTTGTTAAAGCAACAAGTTATAGCTTAGAGGGAATATGATGTGCATTCCGTTCAAAAATGCACCATTTTTGTGATTGAGGCCAAAGCGTCACATAGTCTAGAAGATGGTTCCTTGATGCTTTTTGGGCCTCTAAAGTTCCTCAGTTTAAAAAATAAATAAATATATATCAACAGTTACTGCGTAATATATCTGAGCGCCCAATCAGTCAGTAACTTGTTGTATCTATGAATTTTGCCTAACAATAAAATGAATCATTGGAAAGTGGGTTACGTTTTGAAAAAAAAATCCTCTGCAAATCTGCTGCTGCAAATCTATGAAAAATTATGAACCTTTGACATTTGTCAAAAGGAATACATATATTTTCGAAAGAGGCGTATACAATGGTAATTTTTATAGGTTTGGACAACAAAAAAGGATATTTTCCGAAATATTTAGGTTACGATAGTTCCAAATTGAGTGTTATTAAACATAAAATTACAAAGAAATAACATACAAGCAACAACCGAACGAATAGAAAAATTTAAATATCAATAAAAGCTGAAAAATAGAAATCAAAAAATATTATTAACAAAAAATGAGAAATTAAAATTGAAAGATTTCAAACAAAGTTATGTCACGACGTTTCGATTGTTAGTATCCACAATCGTCTTCGGATGACAACTGGACTTATTCCTCGGAGATCTGACTATTTATAGGTCGCTCGAGTGCTTTCACCTATCCCCTCTTTACTCTTTTCGCTTCATTGGTTTTAAGCGGGAGATACCGTTTGGCGGGAATTGGTCGTTTCTTGCTTGATTAGAGGTTTCCATATGTTACGTATCTCTACGCTAGCTTGACTAAATGAGTTGTTGGACAACACATACGCGGCTTCTTTAAATGTTTTCCTAAACCAGTGTTCCTCTTTGTGGATGATTTCAGCTTGAGCCCACTTGATATTATGTTGATAAGTCCAAACATGATCTGCTATTCCTGATTTGCTGGTTTCTCCTCGCTGTGTGTATTTTTTGTGCTCAGAAATGCGAACTTCAAATGGCCTCTTAGTTTCACCGATGTATGATTCTCCGCACTCGCAGGGTACCCGGTAAATGCAATTCTTGGAACTGCAGTCCGCGGTTTTCGTAAATCTGAAGCAGGTCCTGCTGTTTTACTTGGACCCAATCCTTCTCATCCTTTCCGATAATCCTCTGATGTAGGGTAGTACAAGTACTGGTTGTGGCGGCTTCTCTTTCTTGTGGAGTTCTTGCTGTCTTCTAGCTAAGGCCTGTTCTACTATAACTCTGGAGTAACCATTCCGTTGTAGGTTATTTTTGATGATGCCTACTTCCTTTTCGAGACCTTCCTTTGTATTACATAGCCCAAAAGCACGGTCTAGTGGAGTCTTGATGATTTCTCTCTTAGTCGATTGATGGTGGTTGGATTTCTAGTTCAGATACTGTCC
>WOGN01009707.1:0-10705 GCA_015342105.1 Leptinotarsa texana | reverse complement strand
GCCCTGCTTTTCGCAATTCTCTACTCCTTGTTACATTGTCCTTGTGTGATTATTGCGAATAATTATTATATAATTGTTGCAATCCTATTCTCACGTGGACATCCTTCCACCCCGACCTCAAACCGGCGTGAATGAGGGTAGGTGTTATGCACTCTCATCTGGACATCCCGTCCATCCCAGCCTCCAACCGGCATGAATGAGGGTGCTATTTCTCTTTAAACACTCAAAAATCTCCTAATAACTCTTGTAGTGTAATGTTTGCACGTTCGAAAAACGACGGACAATCAAAGCAAAACTGAGTACCATCTCCAACAATAGCGTACGTTTACCTTCTCTGTGGACGATAGTCATCGGCATGTCTATTCACCACCATGGCAGAGATGAAACTGAAAAGAGATAGTCCATATTTCAATATTGAGCTAAATAATTGCCAGTCACATGAAATGTGGTGAAAAGAGTGGCATACCACTCTTTACTCTCTAGTGAAAAGAGTGGCATACCAGATCATTTATTGAATGTTGTAGAAAAAATACATGTGTTTCAAATGTTAATGTAATTATTACGAAAACAAAATGATAACAGCAAACTATTTTTTACATATAGATTACACTATGCTATATCTGAATCAAGTGAAATAATTCAAATTTGGGAAGCATTAATTCTCATGTAATTTTCAGGTTGGCAATTCGGTCTATTAGTTAGAACAACTGTTCGATGTAACATCTAACAATCTTCAAATTGTTCTGTGATCTGTGATGAAGTTTGTCATAATTTTTGGTTTTGTTCTGTGTGTTGATCAATTTAACCTCAAATAAAAGTGAGGTTCTTTTTGAAATTTGGTGTGTGGTATTTTCAAAATCAGTTATGGTTCGAAAAAAAATAGACAACAGAATTCGCGTTTTGATAGAAAATGGGGTGAAATTAGGACACAGAACCCTCTTCGTTATTGTGGGTGACAAAGGCAGGGATCAAGTGAGTATAAAAAATTCGATACCCTGTACAAAACTGAAATTATTCTATTTCAGGTAGTTATTTTGCATCATATGCTCTCCAAGGCAGAAGTGAAAGCAAGACCCTCGGTGCTATGGTGTTACAAAAAAGAGCTAGGATTCAGCAGTCACAGAAAAAAGCGCATGAAACACTTACAACACAAAATACAAGCGGGCAAACTTAGTATTAACGAAGACGATCCATTTGAACTATTTCTCGCGTCAACCAAAATACGATACTGTTATTATTCTGAAACTCACAAGATTCTCGGAAACACGTATGGAATGTGTGTTCTTCAAGATTTCGAGGCACTCACTCCTAATTTGCTTGCCCGAACTATTGAAACTGTAGAAGGAGGTGGTCTAGTAGTTCTCCTCCTCCGAAGTATTACCTCTCTAAAACAACTATACACAATGAGTATGGATGTGCATCAGAGATTTCGCACGGAGGCTCATCAAAATTTAGTGTGTAGATTTAATGAACGGTTCCTTCTATCTCTAGCTACATGTAAGCGTTCTTTGGTAGTTGACGACCAACTGTCTGTGTTACCAATATCGTCTCATAATTTACATGTAACGTCTGTAGAAAATGTACAGGAAACTACTGAAAATGAATCGGAATTGATGGAGTTAAAGGAACAGTTAAGTGATACCCAGCCAGTGGGTAACCTCGTGAACTTGTGCAAAACTTTAGACCAAGCAAAAGCTCTACTCAAGTTTGTTGAAGGTATTTCTGAAAAAACTTTGAGGTCTACTGTATCGTTGACGGCTTCTAGAGGAAGAGGAAAATCAGCAGCTCTGGGTCTTGCTGTATCTGCCGCTGTAGCTTTCGGCTATTCTAATATATTTGTGACCAGTCCCAGTCCTGAAAATTTGAATACATTTTTTGAGTTCGTGTTCAAAGGGTTTGATGCTTTGGAGTATCAGGAGCATATCGACTATGGCTTGGTTCAAAGTACAAATCCAGAATTCAACAAAGCCATTGTTAGGGTTAATATTTTCAGGGACCATCGACAAACAATACAGGTAAGTCAGCATTTCACATTCGTCCATCAAAAACCTAGTTTCAAACCTCATTAAATCTCCACTTCAGTTTTTTTTTTATATGGACTTCATTATCTTTTTAAACTAGACATCATTTAAAAAAAAATCATATTCTCACATAATAGGGAATTTTCTTATCATTAAATTATTACACCTCTTGAAGTAGATGTTTACTTGATGAATCTGGTTTCATAATGCCAATCTGCTTTCCAAAAGATTTAGCATTTTCAAACCAGTTTGATAATATTCAACAAAGATGTCATGTAACCGTGGTCATAAACCATCTATGTGAGTTAATGCAAATTAACTATTTTGAGATAGGTACTCGCTACCAGGTTATAATGGCTTATAATTACTTGGCTATTTGAATAGAGCCGAACTGACATAAACATGGCCAGCAAAACTATTAAAATGATTGAATCCAATAAAAACAATTATTCTTCTCACAAGAACTTCTACTCTCATCACTGTAGCAATGGAGAAGAATTACATTGTGGAAGCAAGCTTTTTTATGAATTTATTCTAAGCCAGTCCAATTTTACCTTTCAAAACTAGAGTTCAAAACTTCTATTCCTGAAATAGCTGTGATTCCATTGGAACTTTAGAAACTAAAGAATATTACATATTATAAAATTAATTAAAAAATTGTATCTTTTCAGTACATTCACCCAACAGACAGTCACCGACTATCTCAAGCAGAACTTCTCGTGATAGATGAAGCCGCTGCTATACCTCTACCATTTGTCAAGGCGATGTTGGGCCCATACTTGGTCTTTTTAGCATCAACTATAAATGGCTATGAAGGCACCGGAAGATCATTGTCGCTAAAATTATTGAACCAGTTGAGAGTTCAAGCGGCACCTGTAGGAGCCAACACGAATGCTGTAAATAAGAAGGATTATGGAGCTGCAACAGGAAGAACATTGCATGAAGTAAGTTCACGTTTTCAAGAACATTTTTGAAGTTTCATTTGAACATTGGGTTGTGCTTCTATTTTCACAAACTTGTTTTTCAGGTAACACTGGAAGAATCAATACGTTACAAACCAGGAGATGAAGTTGAGGCGTGGCTCACTAAACTGCTGTGCCTCGATTCCACTTCTGTGGCTCCAATTTTGTCAGGATGTCCTCCTCCTGATGATTGTGATTTGTATTATATCAATAGAGATACACTCTTCTGCTACCATAAGGCTTCCGAGGAATTTTTACAGAGATTGGTTGCACTGTATGTTGCTTCTCATTATAAGGTAAATAATATTTATTTGTTGGCTCAAGAAGTTTGATCACTTGTCTAGACAAGTCAAAATAATAGTATGCGTCAAAATTTGTATACTTATATTTAACAAAGTAAAATATGGATTAACTTTTCACTGTTAGCTTTAGATTAGCTTTTTCAGTGTTACAATGTATATTGTTTAGCGACATAAAACATTATATAACCAATTTATTCAGTTATGTGAACAATGATTCATTTGAGAAAAACCCAAACCATTGAAATCTTATTCAAATTGAAAGGGTTTGTTTTTAGGAGATGTCAATTTTTGTTAAAGAAAAGTTTTGGCTTTCTATTTCCCCATCTTGATGCAAAAAATGTTGGAATCTTCCAAGGAAAGAAAGGAAGCAAACAAATTCAAAATAGTAACTCTATTCAAAGATGTTGTTTCCTAGAGAAAAGTTTTTTTCAGTAGATCTATTTAATGTACATCAGACGTTCAAATACTTACCAATCCTTACCAATGCATACTCTTCAAGTCGGACAAGCGTAGACATAGTTTTATTCAAAACAGAAAGAAATACCATTAAAACTATATAATTAACAATAATTCAATCTAACTATCCAAAGAAAATAGCTCACCAGTATATATTTTTCACCAGAACACACCCAATGATTTGCAAATGATGTCAGACGCCCCAGCACATCATCTGTTCTGCCTTCTAGGACCTGTCGATCCCAATAGAAGAACCTTGCCAGAGGTTTTAGTCATTATACAAGTTTGCCTTGAAGGAGAGATCTCCAAAAATTCTGTCATGGAAGGATATTCAAGGGGTAAGAGAGCTTCAGGAGACTTGATACCTTGGACAGTAGGCCAGCAGTATCAGGATGCAGATTTTCCAAGACTGTCTGGAGCTAGAATCGTCAGAATTGCAACCCATCCAGATTATCAAGGGGTGAGTTTTTTATTTCGCATAGGGATACTTATTTTGGTGTTTGCTCCATTTCAATTGGTTCATGAATTAACCCATTATGACTGGAATTTATTCACTTTTAAATTTTCAGTTGAAAACGAACATGGAGGCATTATTGAGGTACAGTGTATGGGAAAATACAATCAATCAATAAGATGTTCATATCTTGGATAATAAAGCATATTTTGATTGATTGATTGATTGATTGAAATAAAGTATTTTTAAAATATTTATTAGAATAGTAACATATGTTACATATAAGTAACACTAGGTCATTCGGTTACAGCGTTGAAGAAATATATTACGTTCCTATAAACATGAGGGCTACCTGGTGACGATATGAACGATATTGGATTTGAGTTTAATTCATTAGGGTAACTTTTTAATTGAGATAATTGAAACATTTGATGAATTGAATAAAAAATTGCATTCATTACCACCTCAATACCAAGAATTTCTCATTAATGGTAAATATACATATTCCAATGTCTTGTTTACATCAAAACACAACTCATTACTACAGTAAACAGCAGCCATGAAAATACAACCAGAAATGTCGACAACCTCCTTACGCCACAGCATGGGTTGCGAATCACCCATAAAAGTTTTTTAACCGTCGCTATAAAGCGCTACAATTATCAATGACCTTATATGAAAAATCTGCATATAAATAAATTTGAGAATGATATAAAAGGGCTGCTGGATGATTTGTGTCCATACAACATTGATGAGTTTCTCAGTCGGAAATTTAAATATTAAATCATATACTATATTATATTTTTAAGTGTACTTTGTCATGTGTGTGTATTGTTATATTTTCAAGTCTTTTCTGTTGAGGCAGAATCCGTTATAATGAGATATTATGCAAATAAATTGATTGATTGACTTTTATTGAAATAGATTTCACTTGTTTACCCATCTTTTTGTCGGATCAGCTTATTACAATTTTCAATTCTTGTGGGAATATTCAAGGACTGTGTATTGAATTCACTTTTTGTCAAATTCAAACTAAATTTTTATCATAGAGACAAAAATTATCTTAATTTTTAGATGGGATATGGTGCTAGGGCGCTTAACCTACTCAAACAATACTATGAATACAAAATTCCCAGCATAGAGGAAGATTCCCAGCTACCTAAAGATGAAATCGATAATATAGAAGAAAACCAAGTGGGTCTTCTAGAGGAGTGTATTGAACCTCGTAAGTCCTTGCCACCATTACTTCTTAAATTGAGTGAGAGGCCACCTGAGAGATTGGATTATATTGGAGTGTCTTTTGGTTTGACAGAGCAGCTACTTAAATTCTGGAAGAAGGCGGGGTAAGATATGGTCATTTTACTATCTCATTTTGTCATTAGGTCATCAACTGCTTTGCTTTTGCACTGCTGAATGGATCTTTGAACAAGAAACCGTTACTAAAGGTATATTATGCATTGGTACATTTAATTCTGATAGAATAACCTTTCATTATTCAAAAGAGGATAATTCACTTAATATTTCTCACATTTATATAACATTCTCGACATAGAAATGTTAATGTATGTCACAGCAAACATAAGTAAGTGTGAAAGTTTGGGATATTTCTGAATATGCTTTAAGAAACTCCGACAACTTGCTAGTGTACAGGGTTATTGACATGACGCTGTGAGGTCACATTTCATCAAAAACTAGTAAACTGATAAGGATTATAGAACACTTTTCATATGTGGTCACTGGTAGACACTTTCAGGCCTGTCTATTTCGGATCACCCCAGGATATTTTGCAGAGCAGTATGTACTTATGGATACTTTTTATGTAGATTTGGCATATAATGCTTCCAGAGAATATCAAAGATAGATGCTGACCATTAAGCATTGAAGAAATCTAGCTCTTACTGTTGTTAGTTCTTCATCGAAGAGACCATGTAGAGCCACTTCTCACTTTATATTTGTTAACAGACAGGGAAATAACCTAAAAAGTAGCTCGGTGTAGTGTCAACAAAGAAAAACTAACCTAACAACAAACTGTGTTCATGGGCAATCATTCAGTCTCCTGCAGCAAAATTACCTTCTACTAGTCCATCGGTGATCACGAACAAATATAAAAAAAACATAAAACAAAAATGAAATTGAAGAGTCTAGAGAAAGAATTTCAACAAAAATACCAAAAGTTAAAAATGTTTTAAACATGATAAAGTGTTTTCTAATGAAAGAAGAGTTCTAAGTTGAATAAGAATTGTGCGGTGTCTTAGTTTCAAATATTTAAGGAAAATAATAGAAAAAAATGGTTTCAGCTGAACCGTAAAACTCCATTTTCAGTGGCAGTAGTGAGTAAATTCGAAAAAATTACCGTGAAATAATGTTCACCAAACAACTTCACCAAGTCTTTGATAGAAGTGATATTTCTGAGCATGTGACGTCATTCACTGTAATGGGTGTTTGTTATCTTGAGAGTGATTCAATGATTTGAATATCAAATTAGATTGAAATTTCTTAAAAGCCAAGTAAAATATTCTGTTTTTAGGATGTCTATCACAGAAAGTACCATTTCGCAGCAAAATTTCAATATTATTTGTAATAGTTGCCAGCCCTATTCAAGTAACCAGTATTTAGAGTTGCCTTTCTCACAAATCAAACTCTGTTAGCATTTCTAAGTTTTAATGCACCTCATAAACTTTGGAGGCCTTTGGAGGCTTTTGTTTTATAACCATTAGTAATATTGTTATTTATGTTATAAATATTACAATATTTCATCCAGAACTTCTTTATTGCTTCCTCCACAACCCTTCTCTATTTTCCTTGATCTGTGGCTTCAGACAGGTTTTCTGTTTGGAAAATTTTTTTTAGTTTGGTCCTATTAGTACTTTCTACATGTCCATCTTGACCTCTGTGCTGTAATAAGTATCGTAATTTTCATTTTCATAATTTCATTTTCAAAATGTTTCTTGCTCATTAACTTCAATTCTCACCATGACTTTTTTTTAGTGCTCACATCTCGCTTGCATACTCAACTGTTGCTATGATAAATGTTCTGTGGATTCTTTTTGTTTCTCTTGAAAACAATTTAGATTGCATTAGAGAGCTAAGCGTTTCATATTTTAAATTTTCTTTATGAATCCTCGTTTTTCCATCCCAGCTTCAGTAATTTTAACTTGCAAGTACGTATATGCGTACTCTTTTGAAATTATATTTGTATCCTTTTCTATATTGTGTGTCACCCATTATCATAATTTTCATCTTATCTCAGTGTATCTTCAAGCTATATCTTTTCTTAACTACTTTTCTCACTACTCTCCGTACAACTTCCAAGTTATTCATGCTTTTTTTCAGTTACCTTCCTGTTTACCTGAGACAAACCACCAATGACTTGACTGGAGAACATTCCTGTATAATGCTGAATGTTTTAAATGTTGACGAAGTAAAAGAAAGTGAATGGTTAGCGGCATATTGGGTAGACTTCAGAAGAAGGTTTGTCAATTTGTTGTCATATCAGTTCAGCAAATTCTCTCCCGGATTGGCACTAGGAGTTTTATCTAATAAAGCTGTGAAACTCAAAGCTAAAGGTGAATAGTTTTGTATAATTCAAGTATTTGTTCGTATAGTGACATTATATAATTTTTAGAATTGTCCAAGCAAGAACTGGATATGCATCTGACCACCTATGATGTGAAAAGATTAGAAATGTACAGCAATAACTTAGTGGATTATCATTTGATAATGGATTTGATGCCAACATTGGCAAAGTTATACTTTTTGAACCAAATGGGTGATATGCAAATGTCTGCGGTACAGTCGGTAAGTAAACTAGATGATTAAAGGTCAGACAATTCACAAAATGTCTTACACAATTTAAGATACACTTTATTTATCAAAATTGTGACTGTTAGAAACTTCATTTTCTCATACAAGGTTACCTTTTTTTTCTTGTCTCTAGCAAATCAAATCAAAATATACTTTATTGTCAGAAGATTTTGTATCACATCAACAAAGCTTTGTAGGTATAAATATAAGCATAACTAATGGTGTATAGATAAAAACTGGCAATTAATAAAGGTTTGAATAAAACAGGTACAAATACAATAAAAATAAATATAAAATGGAATATACTTTTAAAATGATTCATTAAAATAGTCTTGCAATAGGGTCTATCAGCTAGCAAATTTCTAACTGCTTTCTTGAATTGTACGTTGATCAGATTTGGAGTCCTTATATCTACTGGTAAATTATTGAATAATTTTCCACCATTATAAAAAATGGAATCCTTTATTAATGTTGACTTAGGTATAGGAAGTCTTATATTAAATATGCTATTACGAGTAGCATAAGCAGAAGAAACAAAGTCAAACTCCGTTTTATGTTTGTGCACCAAACATACAGTTTCAAAATGAACAGTGCAACGACGGTTAAAATCTTATTGGTCGCAAAATAATTTCTAAACGATTCCCTAGGTTTCACTTTACAGAGACATCTTACTGCCCTTTTCTGTAATATCAATACAGATGAGAGAAAAGTTGCACTGCATGTTCCCCAAAATGATGTTCCATATCTTATTTGGGATTCAATTAAAGCGTAGTAAACCATTTTGGCTGTGTGAAAACCCAGCTCTTTAGAAACCACCCTCACTGCATAACATGGTATTCAATTGCCTATTGTAATTTGTTTGTCGAATAAACATATTATTATCATTGGCAAATAAAGAAGATACATATTGCATAGTATTATGTCTTTTCCAGACGATCTTGAGAAACGAAATACATTTCATAATAAAATTGTTTTAGGTGATCAGGATATCAACTCTCAAAACTTTCGGTTACTCTTTGAGTGGAGGAATGGACATGGATAATAACGGATATCCAGATTTGGCTGTCGGAGCATTCGAATCGGAGAAGGTTTTGTTATTCAAAGCCAGGCCTATAATCGATATAAAAATCGAAATAAAAAGCAACGAGTTGAAAAATATAAACGCTTCTAGAAAAGCATGCTCTGTGGGCCAGAGTAACTACACTTGGTAAGGAAATTGCATTCCATTCAGTGGTTTAGCTGTTTTCATCTGTTTTTTTCCAGTTTTTCCTTCCAGTGTTGCTTTTCCATAGTCGGCAAACTGAAAAAGACTGATAAGTTACACGTGATCTATAATATAGCCGAAGAAAAAAAATTCATCAACCGCATTTGGTTATTGGACGAAATGCATGAAAACAAACACTATTCAGCCAGGAGCAAAACGATTTCTGTCAGTAGTTATTCAAAACAGTATTGTCAGAAAGAAGTAGCCTACCTCAAAGAGACTGTCAGTGATATTTTATCACCGATTAAGGTACAGAATGATTTGTCGAGCTAGATTCTCTTCTGAGCGATATTTTATTTGAGTTTTCATTTGTTTCAGTTTCGAGTGAATTACACTTTGGAGAATAATACATTTCACAGTGCTATTTTGAATAAAACGTCTGTGAAACTATTCGAGGCAACATTTCAGAAGGAGTGTGGCGACGACGATATTTGCGAAAGTTATCTTACTCTCAAGGCAGGGACTAATTTGGAAAGTGAGTTGTTCGATTTTTAAGTGACGAGTTCAATATCTCAGTGTCATGTCTGATATGCTTGATTTTTTCTTGGGTACCTCAGTACCTCCCTCATCTCGGTGACGATTATTGTTCGAACCTCTCTTCGGTATAACTAACAATAATAATAATATGAATGCTAGTGGCTGCTAAGAAGTCACTAGTAGGCGAGCGAGAAGTTTCACGGAAAACCTTAGGTTCCGCGAGAAACCTTCTCTCTTATTCCAAGAGCATCCTCGTATTGTTGATAATGCGCCGAATGCTGATCGGGTGGAATCCTTCCGGAAGGATATCTATGAACACCCGCAGCCACTCAACTTAGATACTCCATCCCTAGCGCAGTTCGAAGCCTTCAACAGAGAGCTTCGACAGCCTGAGCTCAATGAAATGTGCAACCCGATAACCCCGGATGACGTTTGAAGAGCCCTTGTGGGTTCCAAGAACTTTGCTGCTCCAGGCCTAGATGAGCTGAACACTTATTGGTGGAAAAAACTAAGCACCCACCACCATCTGGCCAGAGTTTTCAACTCATGGTTGGACGGAGAGCAACCGATTCCGGATTGTTTTGTCGAGGGGCGGACTGTTCTCATCCCCAAAAGCGGAAATTTGTCGATTCCTAAGAATTACAGTGGAAGAGCACGCATGCTATCGGTATGAAATTCGGGATAGACAAATGTACAATGGTCCATCTCAAAAGAGGATGATGCGGGGACTACGGAGAGGCTGTGCAGCTCGTAGATGGAAGCTTCCTACACCATTTGAATGCTGGAGAGACGTATGTTTACCTCGGGGTGGAACAACGCCACTCACAAGAGGTAACAGCAGTGAACAACTCTCTCCGCGGCACGTATCAGCACAAACTTTGACAGATCTGGTCATCGGAACTGTCAGGGAAGAACAAAGTTGCTGCATCAAATATGCTTGCCGTTCCAATCTTACCCTACTCGTT
>WOGN01009706.1:0-10705 GCA_015342105.1 Leptinotarsa texana | reverse complement strand
GCACTTACTTAACAACATCACTAATTACAATTTTCCTTCAAATTAACAAATAATAAATTATAAACTTCGTGCTTTACGTTCTACTGTGTTTCTCGCATTTTCATGCACTATCGACTGTAAAACATCAGCTAATTCAGTTTTCGTGAAATGAGTCCAACAACCACCGATGCAAGAAGACAGAACGAGAATTTCATCACGAGAATCTAGGTGAATAGGAATTATGTAGATATTATTGAACTGCGATTTGGAAAAATTGATGAAGCCGGTGATTAGGTTTAACAATATAACTGGTTTGTATTTAAGCTAAGCTCTTGTATAAAGAAACTGATTAATATCGGCGAAACACGCGATATTTTAATTTAGAAATGAGTCGATCTGTACCTCTAAATTTAATGGTTCTTATACGGAAATCTTGTTCACAAATTGGGCAGGATCCTGTTCATAATAACATTTATTGCATTTCAACTATTATTGACGTTTTCTGATAGCCAGATCTTCTGGTTTTATTCTTTCATGTAATATCTTTCAATATGCTGAATACAAAAAACGAGCATTTTTTTACTGAATCTTAACACTTGTTAGTGGTATTCGCCGCGAGTTATTGATGATGGGACAAACACCCCGAAACCTAGGTCTAGGTAGGTAAAAGAATAAAGTAGGTTATGTTTCAATTACGTGTTTAATAGAGCTGTTACAAAATTAGCACTCCATTTATAGTCCCCATCTCCCATCTTTCAAAGTTTCATTTGAAACGTGATTTTCTGATCAGTCAAAATTAGTGATCACTGTTACGTCAAATGTGCCTATATTCATTGGACTATCGTGTTGTCAAGTCGCACCCGACTATTAACTTCTAGGATCGCGATCGTCACTTCCGTTGCTAGCCAAGGCAGTTTCCGGAAGAAAAAGGGTGTTTGGTACCTGTAGACAGGGGTTTCTGTTTTCTTATTTAAAAAATTATCACTTGAGTTGTCTCTATAGAAACATGTACTATGTAATAACATTCTAGTTTAGTTATTGCTCAGTTTTCTTGTTTGTTGTTCAACTTACAGATTCACGAGCACTAGATGCATCCAACTCATTTGCTCGAGGCAAATTAGTTGGATGAGCAGCATTTGCTCAAGGCAAATGAGTTGGATGAGCAGCATTTGCTCAAGGCAAATGAGTTGGATGCATCTGACTGGTGGTGAAGAATATTCAAGTAGATTGTTTCGAAACGGTTTGTGATCTTCAACCGAATGAAGTGGGTTTTTGAGACCACCGCCAAAATGTTTAGGAATCTTGCTGATTCTTGAGAGCGATGCTGACACAAGTTACAATTTTTTGCTTACTGGCTGCTGTAGTCCCAAGAAGAAAGAATCAGTTCTAAATGATAACACCTTAACTGCGCGCTTTATTTCATTTACATTTGTTGGTTGACATGTTGGTTGACTGAAGAGCTCTTGATATTTAGTGAAAAAAATGAGACAAAAGCCAAAATGAAAGTCTCCAATCCTTTGGAGGAAAGAGAAGGCTTCACCACTGAGAGAAGAATTATCTACTTCATGTCATTATAATAGTTGAAGGGGACATAATTCAAATATAATCGGCCATTATTGAGGCAAAGACATTACTGTATTATTATCGTGAAATGTTTTGTTGATATTTCGTTTATTCGGAAATGCGAACCAGCACTATCTCAGGTCATATCAATGTTAACATCTTCATTAAATTCCTTGGTAGATGTACCAAAACGAGTGTTCGCTAAAAGACTTCACTGTGTGACAGTCCCCCGACTGGCAGCAGTTAGCGAATTTAAATGACTTAATGAAGCAATTAGGAACTCACTTACCCTGTATCATTCAGCAGGAGAAGAATTCCAAATTAACCAGTATCAAAATGTTCGGTCCCGATAAGTGATGATATTGCATTTATGCTGTCAACTTTCAGGTAGGTAAATGAATTTGGATGGTCTCGTTTGGGTTATTAGATATATCAGCAGCGTTACATATTTTGGATGGAATCAAGACGCAAATGAAGACCACACTAATTAACAATGCCAGTATTTCCTTTGAAATCGTTGATTAATAAAAGTAATTTCATTACTTCTTTGCTATTAAAAATGAAATGCTAAGTAATTTTATATCTTCTGATTCTTCATTGATTTGAATGAATGAATGATTTTGGAATGTATAGAGAAAGGTGAAAAATATAGAGTCAAATATGCTAAACAAAATCTCTTTGCATGCTTTATTTATTATACAGTGCGAACATGAAAAGGACACCCTTCTTAGCTTCTGAACGGGATTACGTATGAACTAGAATATAAATCTGAATTTCAATCCTTTTTGATGGAAAACAGTGTGATGTCACTCGCCGCCAAGAGTTCTCTATTAATGTTTTAAAATAGAAAGAGGGGTCTAGTGAAAACTCCTTTGATAGGTTTTTTGATTCTCTATGCAAAACTGGGTCATTTTTGTAAATCGAACGAAACTTTTTCGAGTAATTTGTAGTTTTATATTCTCTACATGAATCTGCATACGATAAATATCAAAATTTCATTACGAATTGTTCACCATCTAGTTGCTAACAATAATGAAGTTTTCTACACATTCATTCAATACATTTTTAGATGTTACTGAAATATTTTCTAAGGTATTATTATCGAAATGGAATGAATGTGATGGTATCTGAAAATAAGGCATTAAAATGTCTGTCTGAGAATAATCGATCAAAAGACAATTGCTTATATGTGCTTGTATGAGCAAATATGTATTACTGTTCTGTAAACTCTTACTGAGACTGGTATCATTATTTTTTGAATATTCTGGTATATTTCATACAGTTTGCTATTGAAATTATGAAATGATTATCTCTCTACTTTTCAACGAAACAATTAAAGAAATTTCAGTTCATGCAGAACCGAGGCCTAATTATCAGTAACCTGATAATCCAATATGTGGAAAGTTTTCGAGAGAATTGGTCGAGTCTCAGATATTGTTTCAAATTTGATGATATGTCAAATTTTACTTCTGTTTTGAAGTTACAGAGATTATCCATCCAGGTATGGAGGCATATATTCATTTTACAATAAAGCGACATACTAACTTCAAACAATGGTTTAATGATATAGCAAGCCGTATTTATAGATTAAATCGCTGCCATTGAGAAATTTTATTTTTTGATATCTACTTTCTAATAATAAAATGGGTTTTACCTAATTTTGAGATTTGTGTTTTATACTGAAGAACGAAGAATTTTTCAAAATAGGGAAAAGGGTTGAAATTGAAAAACGACCTTACTGTTAGGAAAAATTCGATTATTGCCCACAACTTTTTTTTATCGTAATTCCCTTCGAAAAGTAGGCAAGTTTTGGAAAATTTACTTTAAATATACGCCAGGAACTTTTATGGGTAAACAGTTAATCGTTTCTATTCTGTAAATTTTTATTATCTGTAGGAATGCGAATAGTAGCCATATAATATGAAAATATTCAATTAAGAACTGAAATTGTGCTGTGGCATTTGAATATCGAAATGGATAGAAATACATCATGGTACGATACTAATTTATTAGCGAGGATGGGCGAACAAGGAAAAATAATTTTTCAAATTCTTTACGATTCGATCCGCCTAGCTCGGTCCGAGATTAATTATCAACGTAAATGGTTTGGAAAATATTCTATCGATAATAAATATTAGATTGGCGAACAGTTATTTTTTCGATACAGGATTTGTTGCTGTTCTATGAACTTGGGTGCCCATAAAGGTGCGACCAACTGTTTTTTTTTATTTTTCATCAGTTTGAATATCCATTGAGGTGTTAGGAGGACGAATATTTCATTTGAAGCAATCAATTCACGATCAAATGGTTTTTTGCTGTTCTAACTACATTTTATTTGGAATGTTATATGTTTTATTGGCGGACATATAGCGGCTTATTATTATTAGAAATATAAGTCTATTAACAATACTTATAATGTACGGATTTGTGTACATAACAGATTATAAAACCGAAGTTCAGAGTGTACTGCATAAAATTTGATGTTATGCACACTCTGATATTTTTGATACTCAAACATGTGAGAACTGCATGTTACTTTCAAAAGGTTTTTGCTTTAAAAATTTCACTGAAATTTATCGAACAAATAATAGACTAATTTAACCTTCACTCACCTGCAATTCAAATTGATTATATTGCAAAAAAATTATTGAAATATTTTTAATATTCTAAACTTTGTATTTTTAATTAAGTGTTTAATTAAAATGAATAGACAAATCTGGTAAATTTATTTAGCTTTTACACATTTATATGCATCTCCTTAAGTAATAAAAATAAGTAATAAATAAGCTGTATAATGACAATTTGTCCTGTGAAGCTGTTACTTTTTAGGACATCAATATTAGTACCAGTACCACTTCAAAAAATGAGCCGTTATCAACTTTCACGTAACGTAAGTTGATTCAATCATGTCTCCTCTTCATGTTATTTATTGTTTCACATTTTATTTCAACAACTTCCATTACTTCTACCAACCAAATCCATAAGGGTGTTCTTCTTTCTCGTGTCCAACATTGCATTTGAGTGCATTTCAAAAAGCGTTGGTATAGTTTTCGCTTCTCTTATGGTTGCTGTTTATGTCCTCTTAACTTCAAAAACTAACTCCATTAGTTTTTTCCATAAATTCTGTCAATTTTCCCTGGAATACAGTTGTTCTAAGAGCCTGTGGATGGTAGACCGAATATATATTGGGAAACCTTAATTCTTTTTTAGTCACCCTTTTATGTCTACTATAACCGGGATGCAGACTCGCTAAACTCAACAAGATTGACTGATTATAAACATTATGTAAAATGTTCGATCATAACTAGAAAATAACGGTGACCGATTCGGATTCATTCTTTTACATTTCCAGTGGCCATACCACATCAACAACTTCATAAACGGCCTATACCCAACAGTTTCAAGTTCTTACCTAGCAAGGGACAGTTTCGTACCTGCTGATATTTGCACATGATATTCCGTGAAAGGTACTTGAAGTAAACAAAAGCTATAAAATACAAAAGGAACAAACATCATGCGACCTCGCTTTGTCAATTTCGGTTACATCGAACGAACTCGTAAAATAAACTTGTTCGAAGAATGTAGGATGATTTTCACCTGTCATGTATAAACAAATGAAATGTGGTGGTGCTGGGTTTGGCCGTGTAGATGCAGGTCGAACTTTAAACTTTCACCATTTAAACGAATGCAGATTTGCCTATGTTTATTAGAAGATTGACTGCGTGAAAGGATTCGGATGATTTATGCTCGTTGTCAATGATTGTATTAGTTAAATATTCGTTGAGGTAGGTGGCGTATTGAGAAATTCGGTGTTGCCTACTTCTCTTGTTGTATCCAGAAGCGATTCCGGGTCCCACACTTTACAATTATTTCGTTAAAGGGTAGGGATATCTATCTCTACCAACTTTAGGATTATTAAAACAATACTTGACAGGACTCCTTTATTGTGAGCACTGGGTTTTTTCTTGGGGAAACTTTTATACTCGTTCAAATATCCTTTTGTAACCTCTACAGTGGCCTGAAGCATGCATTACCAATGTGCATTGTAGCAGATTAGGCTTGACAATATAAGTATCCAGAGTCACTTGTAAAACTTAATGAAGGGCGAATCTTTCTATATTTTATTTTGAAAATTTTATTTTTCTATTGAAATAGTAACAAATAACATCAGATAACGAGTTAAATGATCGGTTTTTGGTAACCTACAAGCGAAATATTTTCTGCCTAGATTATCAAATGATAAATCCCTCAAATTTTATCTTAATACTTCATTAATAGTGGTGAAAGTTATTTGTATCAAGATATCTATTTGGTAACTTTACTATTAACATTATTGACAAGCTCTATTAATTTCAATTCTTGAATCAAACTCTGAAGACTGTAGTTTCTTTCTTGTTTTATTTTGTTTTGGATTTAAGTAATATCAAACTCATGGATTTTCTGTTCAAATATTTAATCAAATATTTCGATTGATTTTGTTTATAACCATGTCCAGCGTATTTTCGATTGTACTGAATTTGTTTTATTTCATAAGGAATGTAAAACTGATGGAAATTTTTCATTTGGAGTTTTCATTTAAGGACAAGGGGAGCTTTGATCGAGTTGACCTCGTTCTGTATCACTCTTTTTAAAGACTCTCCTTGTTTTTTTTGAGAACCGATGTTAAACCTGGACCATTCATTTTTTATGTAAATCTGGCCGTTAATTTTGTAGGCATGCAAAGTACACTGATCACGTCAGCTGTTTGACGAACGGACTAGTCTTTTCACTGAATATATGGAGTTGTAATGGAGTAATATCTGCACTTGACTTCTTCAGGTTCAATATTAGTGCCGATAGATTCCAGCTCTCGATCATTCAGTGATGAGCGTATGACGTAAATCTGGACTTTGTACATGTGATCACTCCATCTATTTGACGAATGAACTATTTACTGTATAGAAACACGTGTGAAGGATTTTTAAATTGTTTATCTGAAACTCCCACAATACAGTGTATCTAAAAACGTTAATGAAAACAATTTTTGAAATACATTTTTTGTGAAGAATCCAATGTTTCTGTTTTTTAAGGGGAACCAGTGGATTTCATTCAACTTTGTAGAAATAGATCGTACCTGGTTACCATATCTAGGGCGATAGGTTGAAAACAGAAACATGATCCTAAATTGAATTCTCTCGGTGTGTTCATATAGACTATCGAGTGTGACATCTAGATATTTTATTCTTATAACGTTTGTGAAAGGAAATATTTCTTGTTTCCTATTCACGCGTCCACAAGTGCATTTGTTGTGTTTGGTTCCATATATTTTTCAGGATAAACCAGAGTAGTTCCATGATTTTCACAACCTGATCAGAATAATAACTCTTAAAGGAAACGGTTAACGGAAAACAATCAAGAATGAATCGTCGCAACCACCATTCTTGTGAATTTTCAACAAATCGTTTGTTAACGACTGAAATCCTCACGTTCGTTATGAGTGAGAGTGTATTTTGAAAGATGGTAGGCTTGCATCTGAAATTATTGTATTCAGTCTCGGGAGGACAATTATCTATCCGTGCTTCCCTGCAGGGCTGCATCAATGCATGCAATCTATTGACCCGTTTGGCGTGAAAGAAATATAGGTCAGTGAAATCGGATGCCTGTGAACTCTTGGGATTTGAACTGTGAAAACGAGAGGAGGAATTTTTATACTAGAGGAGTTGCGAAGCGGTTTTGGCGTAGGTGTTGGTATTCTATGGATTTTTATGCTAACGTTTTGCATGTATTTCGTAAGTTGGATAATTTTTGAAACGATAATTACAAATAGGCCCGTATATATCACACTCTTTGTTGCTTGTTTTTAGATATATTGAGAAATTGAAGAAACTGAACGTCTCATCTTTTAGTCATATTTCTATTGTGTGTTCGCATATGGAAGACACAATTATCATACATAATTTCGTCCCTTTAATTCACAAAGTACACTCATACTTCATCAACGATCACTGTCATTCAAAAGCTGAGATTGGTGCTTATATTTGTGCCGATTTTTAGTTTATTTGGCCTTTTCCTTATTCGTCTTGCTTGGAACATTCCAGGAATCATTATATACAAGGTTTCCGGTATCCGTGTTAGGAATCACACGTTAAAAGGTGAGACCTCGTTAGTCCTTAGATCGCTGAGGGTTGTCGTTCGTAGGGGTGCGATATCTGGTTAACGAAAAAACATTTTGAACATATTTTGAACAATTTTTTTTAATTATTAGATAATCCGATAACTATAGCTAGGTCTACCATGCTGTACTTATAAAAGAGGATAGTTTATTAAATGAAAGTGTTATTTTTTGTCCATTTGGGTTGAATTAGTTACTGACTAAAAAACTGTAAAATGAATGTATCAGGCTTCCAAACGAGGCGTTTCTCATGTACCAAACTTTTTTAGATATCAGATCTTCAAATAGAAATACAAGTGAATTTCAGCCATCAATAATATAATGGTTTATGACAATTTCATAGCATAGCACATATAAAGTATGTGCTATGTAGCCAATTGAAATCTTTCTTGAAAACCCATATAAAAAAAAATAATTCAGAACTGTATATCAGATGACTATTTTGAAGAGTTGTTGTAATTATCAAAAATTGTCATAAATCATTAAAAATGTATTTCTATTTGAATCTGTTAAAATTTAATAATAATATGAGGAAATATTTCTTTGAAAGTCAAATACTAGTAGAAAAATACTACTAGAAAGAAAAATATCAAAAGTAGTAGAATTTTTACCACTCGTCAATCTTTATCATTTAGGTTCAAAAATGTATTTCACATTTTTCTCTGTTCAACAGACTTAAACTATAGTTGAAAAATAGGTTAAAATAGGTATGAAAAAGTTGATTGAGTAGAATTTCGCCAGGAAAAATTATTAATGTTTCATTATATTTCAAAGATTTAGAATATTCAATTTCATTTGACAGATTATTAAATTCATGATACTTTTGAATAATAGTTATTTTCTGGTATTCTGTAATTTGTTATAGGAATGCAGAAATTATGTTAATATCTGCTTTTTATGAACTATTGCTGTCTAGTATGTGAAATGAGTTTCTTGAGGTATTTTGAAACCTTCTGTTTGAATATGTATTTTAGAATAACTTTTCTAAAAAGATTTTTTAATCCCAACATGTAAATTGACCTTTTCAAAATTACTGCAAATAATAAAATGCCTTAGATTTTGTAACCAGTTATACAGAGTTTAGATTTTCATAAGAAAGTTTTGTTGTAAATTATTATAAATTTTACCAAAATGAACATATAGATTTTCATTTCGAAGTTCTGAATATTTTTCACATAAAACAAATATATAATTTCGTTTACTTAGTTTTTATTATCTGTAGCTACGAGTAAGTATCTGTTAGACTCTAAAAAGTAAAAATAATTATTTCAAATTCACACATATTTCATTCATTTATTTTCCTTATTTTTTTATAAAAACTCCTACATATCACTGTTGTTTCTCCTACTAAGTTGGTATATCAAGGGAAGATTATAGTTTATTATCCAATCGTACTCTTATAGGTATCTACTAGGTCAAACTTTTCTTCGTCTTGAACATTTTCGTAATGAGAAAAATGAGTGACTGATATTTTACGAGATAACTTTGTTACTGTTTTTAAATATTGGAGTGATCAAAACTACACGATTATTCACGAGAAGCACCAGCACACCCCAGTGTCGGAATAATAATAGGAAGATTCTCATAGGTAAACCTTTCAGATAAAACATATAATTGAATGAATATTTCCATAATTTATTCCCTGCTCGTGTTAATTATTGTTTTAATATCATCTGAATTACAGTAACGATACTCGAAATTATTTTGTGTTCATTCTCACGAATATTTCACAAACCATTAACATGAAACTCAACATCGTATGTATCTACCTTGTCTGCGGGATCAATAAACTATAAATAATATCGGATTAACATTTTCACTTTCAAAACGGCAAAACCTCAATGAAATGTAGGTCACGAAACATAATTTGCATTAACAAGTAAATATCGCTTGGCAGAACTGAAAGTTAAATTAGCAGGTGGCATGAACAAGGCGATATTACAAATCATATTTCAATATGCGACCGCCTCTCCATTGTTTATTTTTGGTACTTTTGATACGGACTGTTTACGCACTGGTTATGTGTTTCACTTGGAACCGAGGTGAAAAAAATGATTTATTTAGCCGATTAGCTGCCGAATTAATTATACATCTCGGTTTGTTTATGTTACGTAATCATCACTGTCTTTAGGAAGCCTCGTTATCGGAACGTTTTCTCAGACCCAATGCGCACGGTCGTACAGATGGACATTGTTGAAATACATGATTGTATTGGCACATACGAGACCATGTATATCAGCTTCGTACGTTTCAAAGCATACGCTTCATTTTCAGTGTAAGATGTAGTACTTGACTCAAACAGCAACTTGTATTTCAAGAAGAAAGTTGACTTTTCGAAATTAACTAGTCCATTATTATTTTAGAAGTGATTAATGTTTGAAAAATTAAGTTTTTGGGTTTCTATTACTCCTTCTTGATACAAAAAAATGTGGGAATCTTCCAAAGAAAGGAAGGAAGCAATATATTTCAAAAGAAGTAACTCTTTACATAGATGTGTTGATCATGCAATGATGTAACTTCCAGACACAAACTGAAAGAAAAAGTCCTCCTGAAACATCTACTTGCATATAAACATTGAATTAAACGAAAAAATAATACTTTCGAAACAAATACTTTTATATAAACAACGAATTATACAAGAAACACTTTTCTCTACTCGGTTTGTATTCCAAACATTCGTTGTGGAATTGAATCAGAAATCATTCATTGGATTCCTACACAATATACTAAATGAAATAGTAAAATATCATTTATTTACATGGAACACTGTAATCCTCACTGGTAAACATTATATCTGGATATCTAACCATCCTTCTTTATTTTTTTGAAGAAATTTATTTGGTTCAATTGGGATGACAGAGCAGTATCCACTCACAAATGAAAATGATGAAAGAACATGTTCCACATGTTTCGAACAAAAATTTCTGAACATGTGAAGGAGCACATATTGAATATATGCACGGACCACATGAAACCGAAGTACACCTTTAACACAAACTTCACGGCCAAAAC
>WOGN01009705.1:0-20586 GCA_015342105.1 Leptinotarsa texana | reverse complement strand
CTTTTGCTGCATACTCCCCAGAAGGCAATACCATATCTTATATGTGAATCCACAAAGCCAAAGTACGCAGATCTTGCAAAGGTTCTACCCAGTTCCTTCCAAACTGACTTCGCTACAAAGCAGCCAGATGCAAGTTTTTTATTCAACTTGATAATATGATCCTCAAATTTAAGCTAATTATCAATGTGAAGTCCTAAGAATTTGGAGGACAATTTCATCTCGAGAATGTTGTTATTCAAACTAAGAGGTAGAAGTTCACATTTGAAGGTGAGAAGATGGTTTTATCAAAGTTTAAAGAAAGCTTATTTGAGTCGCACTAGCTCTTAATTTTTTCCATGTCTACAGTGGTATCTTGAGCTAGTTTTGTAGGATCTTTTTCCTGCCACAGCAACGTTGTGTCGTCTGCAAGCAGAAAGATCCTGTTGTGTTACATCAATAATATACAATAGAAATAAGATGGGTCCTAGGATGGAACCTTGAGGGACACCTGCATTGATTTCTCCTACATTTCAGTCGGTTGAGAGTCTTATAATTTGCTTTCGATGCAATAAGTACGATTCAAACCATCTAATGCTTCTGTGCTCAAAACCTTAATGTTTCAGCTTCCGCAGTAAGATTCTGTGATCAACGAGGTCAAATGCCTTGGAAAAGTCACAGAATACAGTTGCTGAATAGGCACCAGAATTCATATCACTATAAATCTTATGCAGAAAGTTAAAAATTGCATCACTTGTATTTTTGTAGTTTTGAAACCCATACTGCTGTGGACTCAATATGTTATTATTATAGAGAAAGTAAATTAGCCGCCTTTTTATGATTTTTTCAATAATTTTGGATAAGGTCGGAACAAGTGATATAGGTATGTAATTTATTGGATCATCCCTGCCATCACCTTTGAAGAGCGGAATCCCTACATAAGTTTTTAAAAATTCAGGAAATGAGCCACACAAAGGAATCATTTATCAATGGCAGTGTCTCAAAGATTTTGACAGACATTTTATCAATACCTGATGTTCTTTTATTTCTAATTTCTAATAAATCAAATATTTGACCTATTCGAACTCTCTCCAAATATTTAATTGGGTCATTGCTCGAGACTGTATCAACTGCATATTTTGCGGTTATTGAACAATTGTGGTTGTTTAATGTTGTGGAACTTATTGCTATGTTAGTGATTTTTTCTTTAGATTGTTTCTTCTTAATTCATTAACTATATTCTACCCTCCTTTCATTTTATTATCAGCATTATCAAATCTATTTTGATGATATTTTTTTTCGCAGCACTTATCACATTTCTATATGATTTCCTGTATTTATTGAAATATTTAAGGAAACTTTAATTTTTTGCATATTTTCGGATATAATGCAAGGATCGCATATTTATTGATAAAACTTTTAATCCTCTAGTCAACCAAAGTTTCTTATTTTTTGGATTGAGAAAGATTTTTCAAAGAGTGCTTTAACGTTTTATAGAAATGCTCAAAATTGACTACATTATTCTAGTCTCTTTCGAGCGATGATTAATAAAACCTATTATAGTTAGTCGTGCTGTATATACAACCTCATCTGTGTTTTTTGTATTTGCAACAATTTTGAAATTGAATCTTGTGAAGATTGTATTGTGATCGGGCAGATTTGAAGGGACAACATCACATGATATAAGATTTTCGCTTAGATTAGAACAAAAGTAATCAATTAATGATGATAAGTATTGGGATGAGCGAGTTGCTGAGATTACATGCATTTTTATATTGTAACATTCCAAGAGATTACACAGTTTTTGTCTATCCATAGAAACCTCATTCAACCAATTTATATTGAAATCACCAGCAAACATAACTTGGGTGCAGACCGGTAGTTTCGATAGCAATAACTCAAGTTTATCAATGAAATTATCCTTATTACCGGTAGGGATTCTATAAATACAAACTATGTAGAGATTTTGCTTTTTACAATAAGTTGCCATATTTTCTGGATTTTTAAACTGCACAAAACTAAAACTGTGGTCTTACATCAGAAAGTCGTGGGCTAAAATAAGGTTTCCACCATGTGAATATTGATTCTGCAGTATTTTGCAATGGGCTCATAGCATGATAGCTGTACTGGTTCATCATCTTCAAGCCAGTTAGGAGGACTAGCTTAGGATAGTGCATTTGCTCAAGTAGTATGAAAAGATCGTCTGATTTGTTTCTAAGTGACTAAATATTCAAGGTGAGAATGGTTAGGATAGAACGATTCCTGGAATTTTCTGTTCTGTTCTGTTTAGGTCTTCATCCGGTTAAGTATGTGTCGGTAGTGTGTAACGAAGTTTACATTGAAATTCAATCGTTGCGCTCTCTGGAGGATGTTTGTTGCGATACACCTTAGATGGCAATATTTATTGTTTATCACAACGATTTAACGCTTTGTAGGCGTGTTTGATGCTCTATGGGTGATTTTTGACCAATACCCATTATCCCATTATCCAATCACGATAATATTGAAGGTGTGCTGGTCATACAATCGGGATGATATTGAAAATATGGTGTACATGCTAAGGACAACATCTACCACGAGGACGTCCTGGGTTTGTTTCTCATAACTATACATTTTTTTAATTAGGATCACGTTATACGGGGGGCAGAAGGGACGGAGTCTCAAGGGGCGGAGTGAGGTGAATTACTAAGGGGGCCAAGGGGCGGAGTTCCACGCATGAGTCGCTATGATACTGATTCCATCCTGTGTCGATGACGTCACACGTTTCCCCCACTCCTGTTTGAACCGAAAATTGCAAAAAGTTCAGCTCCATAAGAAAATACATGGGATTTTGTGCCAGAAACCGCCTTGTTCATCTGCTAGACATAATTGAAGTTGTAA
This sequence comes from Leptinotarsa texana, assembly GCA_015342105.1. Classification (NCBI taxonomy): domain Eukaryota; kingdom Metazoa; phylum Arthropoda; class Insecta; order Coleoptera; family Chrysomelidae; genus Leptinotarsa; species Leptinotarsa texana. The sequence continues at coordinate 17,730 of WOGN01009705.1, read as the reverse complement.
CGTGCTCGGTTATCGTTATAATTCAAGAGTAATAAACCATTTGATTCATATCAGGATACCTGTATTTTACTTGATCTTTTTTAAGAGACATGTCGAAATGAAATTAGGTATGGTCACATTACCTCCTCACAAATCTTATACCCGTCGCTATCTTATATGATTCGTAAAAGAAGTTATAATATAACGATCATTTTCGCACGATCACTGAGAGCGTTACAACTTTTGACACGCCCACCGACGCCTTGACCACTTATTTTTAAAGGTATTTTTCGAAGAAGTTTATCTGTTGATAATTAATTAACTTAAATCGCTTCTTTCTGAAAATTTTCTGTCCCTAATCTCATACTATTAAGGGTTGTAACATATAAAATAACTTTCCCAAGAAATTTATATTAGCAGCATATACTTTAAGAAAACTTAATAATAAGTTTTTTTTAATTGATTTCTGAAAAGTTAGTATGTCATTAAAAATATTTGTTTTGAATGATTCATTTTGCCTGCTTTTTGAAAATAGACAATGTAGAGTAACAAGTATTTGATAAATAAGATGTTGAATTTTCAAAGGAAGGAAACTCATCCTCAAGTAGGAATTGGATTAGTAATCTACTAAATGCATATCGTGAAGAAGAAGATACATTGTTGAAAAGTGAGGTTATAATTTATGTTATTGCTTTTTGGTCTTGTTTAAACTTGAAATATTTTTATTTATTTAAAATAAAAGTTAAGTATACTTATTTCAAAATGGATAAATCTGAGGATTCTGTTAAGAAAGTTATGACAGATGAAGAAAGATTGCAGTTGGCTGCTAAACTTGATAAAGAGTTGGATGAGTTCATCGAAAAATTGCCGAGAAAAAAATATGAAGATGGATGGCCTGAAGATCGTTGGGAGGAGGTAATGATAATCTCAAAATTATGAAACATATCAAGAATATTTAAATTCATTCAGTTTTCGATAGGAAATGGAAAAGCATCCTTTCTTCATGAAAGAACCTCCTAAACCTGGACAAGAGCTTCATCCTTTATACGAGGGTCTTCAACAGCTTAAATACGATCCAGAGGAAAATGAACCAGAAGGTATAACTTTAGCTGAATACAAATTAAATACCTTAATCTAATTTTTATTTCAGAACTGGCAGTTAGTTATAAAGAAGATGGTAATTTCAATTTCAAACATAAGAATTATCGATTAGCAGTTTTGGCTTATACAGAGGGTATTAAAATTAAATGTGGAAACCCAGAAATTGAAGCTAGTTTGTTGAACAATAGAGCTGCAGCACACTTTTTTCTAAAAAGTTACAGGTGAACAAATCTATATATACTTTTTACAGTAAAATGTTTTATTAATTCATGGAAATTGAAAAATTACAGATCTTCTCTCCGAGATTGTGAACTAGCTTTGAAAGTGAAACCCCATTATGGAAAGGCTTTAGTACGAGCTGCAAATTGTTGTTTTGAAATGAGACAATACAAGAAGGCATTAGAGTTTTGTGATGAAATCCTAGATGATAATAATAATAATACAGCCATTCTGGATTTACGATTGAAATGCATTAATAATATGAAGGTTCAAGAGAGAGATGATAGGAAAAAAAAGAGTAACTTGAAAAAGAAAATCCAGGGAGAAAAAGTGCTAATTGAGGAAATAATAACTAGAGGATACAATGTAGAAAATGGATTAGATGGTAACTCATAAAATATTAACTTATGTTTGGTATACTTTCTTGTTTGACTCAACTTTCATTAGGATATTATTTTACCTTTACAAATATAACGTTTACTTTACAAGGAATGATATTTAAAAATAAAAACGATTGTGATATGTATCTTCTAAGCAATCTATAATGTTATACACTGAATAGTGAAATAGAGTGTTGAAAAAGTTTTAATTGGAATTAACTGCTGCTTCACTTTACTATCAGTATCAGTAGGTTTACGATTTTCTGAAGAAAAAGTTTACTCTAGTTGCTTCCTTCCTAATCAAAAACTGGGCACATAAAAATGAGGTATATTCAGAATGAAACAATGGGAATATTTGTATATCAAAACACATATTATTTATTTATCTACATTATTATTGTCGCCTTCAAAAAAATTTGCAAATGTGCGAGTACATCTTCAAAATCTCAAAGTACTTGTCAAGCTCGATTTGAAATTAGAAAAATGTTACAGAACCATGCCTGGAGAATGTGGAGGCTGAGGCATCATAGTATTTTTTTTGGCATTGATTACTTTGTCATTTTCCTCATCTGGGTAGGCAATGTTGATAACTTCTTGAGTCACCAGGAAAACTTGCCAACAAGCAATGAAGTGTGACCAAGTGCATTATCGTGTTGCAAAAACCACTGATTGTTTTTCTACAAAACTGGGCTATTAGTTTCAAGCTCACCAGGTGTTCTCGCAGGGTAACTCCTTGCGGTAAACCTCTTTTGTGGTTACTTCTGATTGACAATTTGTTTTGATGCCTTCGAAAGAAAAGAGGTAGGTCTGCAAGCTTATGCAGAAGACTTTGCAATTTTCACAATTTTCGTTAAATAGTTCATACAGTATATATGCACGAAGAAGCTATAGTATAGTGAAATGTGCATGAAGATGTCATTTAATGCTATCGGTTAATTATCATTTGTCCATTTACTTCACCTTGATAAGGTAGGTAGGTACTTTCTAGTTCAGCGATTCCAGAAAGAATCTGATAACATGTGAGATATTTTCTATTCTCTCTTCAGATTGTCTGCACTTGGATTCAATGATACTAAGTCACCATCACCACAGGAAGAACCAATCAAGAAGTGGTTCGGAGTAAGTGACTCTGCATCGGTAGGGTCAGACGATACTCTCGTCAAAGGTCGAGAGTTAACGATCTTTTCCGTTTCGGCAAAAAAAGTTTGCAGTGGTGTTTCCTCTCGAATACTTTGATCATGAAGAACTTTGCCAATAGTTCTTTTTACAGTTCCAATCAATCTCTCCCAAAATTCTCCCATGTGAGGTGAAGAAGGAGGGATAAACTTGAAAGTGATTCCTCTTCGAGACATATAATCAATTAAACTGGAATGGTCCATTTCTTCGATGGCTTGATGTATTTATTTTGCTGCCCCTCTTAGATTCGTCCCATTATCGCAGAAAATAACATAAGGTTGTCCTCTTCTTGCATGCTATGGGCTATTTCAAGGTGGATGGCTGTCACCGCAAGGCAGGTGAACAGACCTCCCCATCTTTTCTCTCTTTTTCTAACAGTTTTAAGAAAATTGGTCCAAAGTAGTCCATTCCTACATTGAAAAATGGTCTGATTTCTCTTTTCAATCGTTCTTCTGGTATTTGTCCCATCATGGGCGGTAGTGGTTTACTCCTTTCAATTCTGCATCTAAAACATCTGGAGAATGTTGTTCTAACTGCTGCTCGGACGTGAATCACCCAATATTTTTGTCGGAGTTCGTTCAATACAAGTTCCATTCCTCTGTGAAGAAGAAATTTCTCATGATAATGCTGGATGAGCAATTTTGTGAAATCATGCCTTGGACTCATAGCTAGTTGACTAACATCTCATGACAAGCATTTCGACACATTTGTTCGGCCAGAGAGAACCATAATTCCATTTTTTAGTTCAGGACATAGACTGACAAGCTTACTTCTTCCACTCAAAGGTTTTCCATTCTTGAGGTAGCAGATCTCTGAGTGAAAACTTTCTTGTTGCGCAAACTGTACCAAATTTTCTCATCATTAGTTATCTCTTCTTTTGTCAAATTAGGTTCGATGCTTTTTTTGTTTTAGAGAATGTTAATAAATCTCAAGCACCAAGCCATAGTAGATCTGGTTCAGACAGTAACACGTCGTTGAGACTTGTACTGTTCGATTTGGCAGCTGCATCAAACACAAGCCTGATTTTGTTTGGCTTGTTTGGAATTTCCACAGCAAAGCGGGGCAGATACTATGTGGGAGGATCGATATGTTTGTCTTCGTCTTCAGTCAGTTTTCTGTTGTATTCTTTTTCCTTATAACTCTCAATTTTTTCACAATACTTACTGGAAGGCTTGAAATCTAATTTCTGGCAAGGTAACATTATCTCTTTTCCATAATAATCCAATTTCGTAATTTTTCCGTTGTATTTGATTGAACTATTCATCAAATTCAAGGCTCTTGAACTTTCCTGGGAGAGTTGATCGGTTATTATCAGAGTGCCAAAAGTTTCTGTCGCATATGATTTCCTGAATAATTCAAGAAGTTCATCATCAAATAGTTGTTTCTCACAAATGTACAAGGTGTGAGGTTTAAAGACAGTTTCCTCATTAATAGGGCTTGGTCCATGTAAAGACCAACCCAATTTACATCTACTGACAATTGGAAGATGTTCCGGGCCACTCTGTATCTGTCTGGCAATTATCTAATGAATATTATCTTGGCCAATGAGCATTACAGGTTTTTCATTATGAATGTCATTTATCGGAACACCTCGTAGATGCGAGTATTTCTTCCAATCTGCAATATTGACGTTTTGGTCTGGAAGTGACATATTGGTGACAGTTCGCACACCTTTCAAAATGAAATTTTTATTGCTGTCGTCTATTTTGGATAATTTTACGTTTAACCACGTGGAATCTTGTTGCATAGTCACATTTTCATTTGTCCACTGACGACAAAGGGACTCTTCAATACCAGTTAGTCCAAGTTTTTTGACGATTCCTGAATCTAATAGTGTTACTGTCGAAGCTTCATCACCCAGTGCCAAAACAGGTACATTGCCTCTTGGTCCATATAATTTTATGTGAATTACTCATATTAGGACCTTGCTTGTAGGATTATTTATGGAGCTAACCATTTCCGGATCATTTTCATTATTATCTTGTAGTAACATGGGCCTATTTTGATTTTCCAGTTCTTTGTGTAACAGATGATGATGATGAAACAACAACCGTTCCTACTGCAAGGTTTTCTCATTCTACATTTCAACTTTTGATGACAATTTCCCATCTTTTTTCAAAACCATCCAATTGCATTTGAGGGCGGGTATCTTCTCGGTGTTGGGACTGATCTCAGTAATTGCATATTTTGGATTTTAGTTCGGTAGGCTTTACAAAGCATTTTAATGTCATTGCTAGATGTATTTTCCTCGTCATTTTTTCCTACTCTTTTTATTATTTCAGGCGTTTGCTGTCGGTGGATAGATATATTTTCAACCTATTGGACCTCAGCACCTCTGGGTTAATGTTCATTAACCGACTCTTCTTTCGAAGCCAAACTAAATGTTTCAGATTGAAGATGAACGCTATCACGAGTACTGCCATTTTGTTCCATCTGTAGCAAATGTAAACTATTTTCTATTTCTTTCTGTTTCAATTCCAGATTTCTTCGTTGTTTTTCTATTTTTATAGCTTTTCTCTTCATTTCCAAATCTATAGAACTTCTACGGAAACATTCAGTCTTGCTAATAATTTTTGAGCATACTTCCGAGTTTTTGTCATGTTTCAAGGAAGTTGCCTCTTTTACGACTGTTTTCTTGAACTGGCCATTTGTAGTTTCTGGAATTTGGGAGCGATTTGCCTTGTCAAAGTGGTCGAGGTAAACATAATCCATCGATAGGCTTTGATTCAAACCGGCACCAAGTCTTTGGGATTTACGCTGCTCCATATCATGACCACGACTTTCTCTACCATTTTTCAATGTTCAACTGACAAATCTAGTTTACAAAACAAATGAACACAAAAATAAACATACAGAATGATAAATAATGAGTAAATATCTACAATTATTATTTGGTTTAATAAAGTAATTGTCACAATTCAAATCTCATTTTCTTGTCAGTTATCATCATCTAATTCTACATGTATATACTTATATTTTTTGTTTTAAGGTAACCTATCCATAGACAAGTTGGAGCCACACTTTCCAGAACTAGTGAATAATCGCGTATTCTTGAATGAATCAAATAATTTAGTATGGCCTATTGTGTTTGTGTATCCTGAATATAAAATCATGGATTATGTGCAACAATTCAATGAAGAGCAAATGTAACTATCCTAATTCGATTGTCTGTCAAATATGAATATTTTTTTAGTTTTTCAGAACAGCTATACTATGTATTTGAAAATTTTCCGGAATGGGATCATGAAAGAAAGTACAAACCAGATCATTTGAATGTTTACTATGAAACATCAAAGAGAAAAATTGTAAAGGTTGATATTCAGAAAACTTTAAAAGATATTCTGAAATCAGATGGGTAAGTATTTGAATAATTTATATATGCTTTGTTCATTCAATTTTTCATTTTGCAGGTTTCTCATTAAAGGAGGCACACCATCATTCATAATTTTTGTTAAGGAAAGTAAAATAGAAAAACAATTTTTAGAGGAATATTTGTAACGCTCAGGCAGTATGGATTTCATTTTCCAGATTGTTATTAATTTTATAATTTTTTTTATTTTACTATGTGGAAGTAGTAAAATGATTTTATATATAGTTCAACCTGATATTTTGTATAATATATTTGTTAAATTTTACTGATTTTATTGATAGCTATCAGAGCAGAGTGAAGATTTTTCAAATTCAATATCTTTAATATTATTCTGTCTGGTAAATCAACTTACCTTTTACAAATTTGCTGCTGCTAAATCAAACATTACGAAACCAGATACCAGTTTCCAGTCAAAAATAATTGAATTTTGTACACAGCTGCTACAAAAAGTACAAGCGATGTATTTGATTTTTGCCATATTGATTAAAACTAAAATTGATTCAGACATAATTCAGAGTCAAAGCCCACTTGAAAAATACGTACTGTGCGCATTCTTTTTAATTGTTATTAGGAAAAATTTCACGGCTAAGCATAAACTCAACTAATAATAATAGTGATGCTTTATTCTCAAGAAACATTACATGTTTATGATAGAGAATTTAACATGTTAACTTCAACTGTAATTTCATTAACCATTGGGATTATAATGCTACCGCTTCTTCCAAGATCTTTGTTGCAGCGATTTCTTACAACCATAGGATATCTCGAAGTATCCATTCATTGCTAGATGTATTTTCCTCGTCATTTTTTCCTACTCTTTTTATTATTTCAGGCGTTTGCTGTCGGTGGATAGATATATTTTCAACCTATTGGACCTATGTATTCTACTTCAAAATTCGATGATTTTTTTTTGCACTGAAATTTCAGACGTCAAGCTGACATTTTGACATTTTATCAATTTTTAATCAAATCAAAATGTGCTTTATTACCCAAGATATGAACATCTTATTGGCAAAGTCTAGTAAAGGAAAACATGTATAATGGACAATTAACAAATATAAACTATAAAATAATGCTTAGAGACAAGAGTAGAGTATATGGACAGAACAATATAAGTCCAGCTGAACAGATACAAATATAAGTACATGAATTTATGAATATTAGGTAAATGTAAATATGTAATGCTACATAATGAACATTGATAGCCATTTCTTGTTGGTTTCAATAACTTTACACAAAGCAACATGCCAATTACTCGATAGAGCTTTGGTAGAATTCGTCCACACTATAATAGGGCCTCCCAAGAAGGAATTCTTTCACTTCCTTTCTGAGTTTCTTTTCATTATATTCATTATATTCGCCTTAAATCAATGGGAAGGTGGTTAAATAACTTTTTGCTATTGAAAATAATAGAATTTTGTGTAAGGGCTACTCTTACTACTCTTCAACCATGTGATTGTAAAATAGTCTCCAAATTACGTTTTTTATACCATTAAGCTTAACTAAAATTAGTCATTTCATGTGGAACCTATATATATATCGACACAGTTTTTAGACACTTTTACTTGTAAAATAAATTTTTCTACCAACTTTAATAAATGAAACATATTGGAAAAGTATGGAATATTTAAAAGTATGGAATTTTAAATATTTTGCTTGACTAAAATCGGTACTATTATTTTAAATATTAACTGCTGGAGTTTTATCCCAACACCAATTTTTAACACCTCGTGTTTCGATCACCAAGTGATCATCGTCAAGAAGATTAAACTAAATATACATACAATTTTATTCTTATTTATACCATTAAGATTAGGTAGGCAAGTTCACAACAACAAGCATCTAGATTCCTATGATAATGTAGAAATAAGTAAACAATAATATTATGAATAACGATGGTGGACCAATAGTATACTATATAGCTTATTGAAATATTTAATTCATCAGATTTACCTGACTATCAAATAAAGCAACATTGTAAAATTAATCTAAGAATAGTAGATAATGCAACATTGTAAAATTAATTCAAGACAAGACACAGGTAGCTAGTAGAGGTATCTATGGAATAAATAAGGACAATATTGTATGTATATTTAGTTTAATCTTCCTTTTGAAGATGATCACTTGGTGATAAAAAACACGTGTCGAGGTGTTGAAAATAACGGTTTGGTGTTGGGATAAAACTCCAGTAATATTCGTTACTACACCAAAGGTTCCAAATAGTAGTGCATCACAAGTATTATTAAGTTAAACTGAGTTAAGTTAAACCAGATGAATTCTCTTGAGAAATATATCTGGTCGAGGCAGGAATCGAACTCACGATCTTCCGATCCTGAGTCGGGCGCACTACCATCATATCCAATTCCACAACTACACAACACACTGTTAGGTATCATTACAGTACTCGCTTATATTCAGAACTTGTACTGTGATAAGTCACCTATTGGGCTTGATAACATATAAAATATTATACCTTCTTTCATATTCTTTTTTATTTAACTGTACGAGGATGTCCACGCTGTTAATATACCAGATTTGCTATGTTGTGCTATTGGAAAAGACAGGTAGCTTATGGCAAATGTGTACCTAATGATTGGCAATATTTGCATCAAATCATAGGAAACTTTCATATTTATCATGTGCTCAAAGTAGAAGAAGGAGTGGATGAAGGCCTCATTTCGGCAGGTCAAGGAATTCGAGATGTCTAACTACATACCTCCTGACTTATTTAAAGAGTAGTTGTTTTGAAATGTTGGGAATTTGATTTTATTCTGCATAGTGCCACAATTTTTTCGAAAGCCCTTTAGATACGAAAATGTAATGGTCAATTATAGATTCTGCTAGCAATCAATACTCCAATAACATTGACATGGTGAATTTCTAACTCGGTAGAGATATTTTATCACATAGGATAATAATCCATCACATAAGGTGATCAAGAATAATTCCTATCTACTTAATCTCAGTTACCTAGTTTCTCAAATATTGTCAGTTGCATCATCCTCTATTGGATGAAATGAAGATATGGATAATGAATAGTAATCAGAAATATTTTATCATTTTGCAAATTAGAATTTACTGGACATTTTATATTTATCAGAAAAATCGAACTAATAAAGATAAAAGATAATATTTTTTTGTAAGTTTGTTTAACCAATAGAAACTACATTATCAGCGAGTAACGTGTTGTATTTGAAACTAGAGATACCTACGAAAGTTGCATTCATAATCATGTAATGTAATCATGTATCAAGAATTTTCTTTTCAAAGTTGTGCACTTGCAGAAATTATTGTTGCACTTGCATTAAATAATGTTCTACATGTAATATTCACCTACAAAAAAAGTTTGCTAGGTGAGATGTCAACTATAGTTAGGCTACAATAAACGTTCTTTGTTCAAAATAGTCGATCAGAACACATTGTAACTGAAAGATGGTGGACATTCGTATCATGATGTTAAAATCCTCTACCAATTAAATAATTATAGGATCACGACTAATTATTTTGATGTATATTCCTTTTTTTTAAACTATTCGAATCGGCCATTTTGTTTAGAAGAAATGCAAATTGAAACATTCTTTTGTAGAATGGAACTCCCTTTAGATTTTTTGAAATTCCTCGATGATTCCAGCTCACCTAGGAATATAATGCAATCCGCCATTGGAGATAATTTCGCCTGAAGTAACGTAGTTTGCTCGAATTGATAATATAAGACAGTTAACCGAAACTTCGATAAGTGATAAACTTTCATCAATATGCTTTAATTTATTTTAATGTGAATTTTCAACTAAATACTATAAAATATTCATTAAAACTTTGTATCGCATACAAGAGGAATATTTCTGATGGACTTCAAACATTATCGAGTAGCGAACACGCAGCTATTAAAAAAAAATTAGGTGCTTCCGGGCAAGTCCTTATTGAGAGGAATTGACAGAGTCAAAAAATAAATGAGAATATAAATGGATACATTTAAATTTATTGCTCCAGTTACAACTAAACAAGAGAAAAGTAAAAGATTGTACCAAATGGCTACACTTAACATTCAGTAGGTAATATTTCTGCCTTATTTTGATTTTGGCTAAAAATAACTTTTTTCTATCATCGAAAAAAATTAGTTATTTCACCGTTTTTTTAGTAATCAGCCAAAATTATCAATAACTCGCACCTTCGAAACAATCACAATTGACCAAGTGATCATCTTCAAGAGAAAGATTGAATCTTCCTCTTGAAGATGATCACTTGATTGAAACACGTGTCGAGGTGTTAAAAATAATGGTTTGGTGTTGGTATAAAACTCCAGTAATATTCAATACTACACCAAAGGTTCCAAACAGTGCATTACAAGTACAGTTGACCAGATTCATAACTCACTACCTCGCGTCTGATCACAGATGAGCAAATTCATAACTTTACAATTGTTTTTTAATTATTTTCAATCGCAATTTTTTATAACAAAATGAAAGTGATTTAAAACTCAAAAGGCTTTATGTCACAATATTATGTAAGCAGGTTTTTGGATTAGTGGTCAGAGCTCTTAGTGTGCCAGTGGTTCTGAGTTCAGTCTCGGCTCAAATCACATCTAAGACAGTGTTTATTTTTTTCTTTTCAGTTTTCAAACTACAATTGAAATTAAGGAAAATAGGAAATATTTTCAGGTTACTTCTATTAGGAATTTCGATAGTATAGTTTTCTAACCGAAGAAAAACTTCAATCTCTCATGAAAGAGGTTCATTTATTGCTCTTTGAATATTATACTACTCAAGATCAGAGGGTTTGCCTTCTCCTCTAGTTCGCCACTGCAATTGGGTGCTTCATCAAGAGAGGATTCATTAATGAAACATTATTATTGTCAATTATTGACTTTAAAAGCTTTGAACTCTACTTAAAAAAATATTGTTTCTAATTTCCATTTCACAAAAAATAACTTGAAAATATTGTTTGTTTTTCACCCTTGATAGGTAGGTACTTATTATCCCATCAACAAATTCGCCAACACTGGTGATTCTCATCTGCAGTTTTAATTTTAAATTTTATTTTAGTAATTAATAAAACTATGAATAATAAAATGATTTTTTCAAAGCCTTTTTCTATATATTTACATTTTCATAGGCAAGCGTTGCCTCTTTGAATGGAGTAGGAAAGAGAAATGTATTTAGAATAGGTTATAAACATGTGGCAGCACTGCTACAGAATATATACAAAATGGCGTCGTGATGTTTCTCCTTGCTATCGCGAACGTTATCAGAATACTTATCAAAATAAGTAAACAATCTGAAGAAACCGGCATCGAATTTTGTTATAAATGTGTTTGAGGAACATTAGAGCAAGTGATAGTTGCAATCATATTGCACTTCGTGGCGTGAATGTGTGAAAAAGCTCACCAGAAAAATGTAATGTTTCTTTGTCTACATGAAGTAGACTATGCAAAGTGTCCACGGTTGTTCTTTACTTTTGCCGACTACTTCTGATCTCTCTGCCTATTAGGATTATTTTTTGTGATACATGTGAAAGTACATTCGTAAGTAGCATATTTTTTCGAGTAGTTTCAGTGAAAATAATATAGTTTTCATAGAAAATTCTAAGTAGGACAGTGAGAATCTTGGGCGTATGCAAGAACAATCTTTGCAGTATACAGTTGGTCCACAAGTTTGATGTATTGGAGTTTCTCACAAGTTTTATTAGAAATATTGATTATGCTGGACAGTTGAAAGTCCTGAAAAAGAGTCCTGATTCATTTATATAAGCCGATTTATATGGCCCATAAATTTCAAATCTAACCGCAATGTAATAAAATTCCACAAGGAAATTCTTCCAAGATGATCATATAACAAACCAGCAGCATTCTGTGAATTACGATTACCCTTTTTTATTTCAGATTCCCTATTCTGAAGACTGGTTCCACATTCCTTGACATTTCAATTTTTTGTAAGTAACATTTTTTATTTTCCTCTTCAGTTTCTACATTTTTATGAACATAGATCACATGTGATTGATTGACCATTCTTTTCAAATTCCCTTGTTTTCTACCCTCTAGTTTAGTTTCTTTTAGGATGAATGGATATTAATGGCCAGCTGATAAAATAATGATTTCAATTAATTTTGGTAATTTATAAATGCCTGGTTTAATTGGTAAATAACTCTTATTTGAAATTTGATGGTAACTGTGAAATTCAGTTTCATATTTACCTTCGGTTAATTCAGACAATTTTTTCATTTCTTTCAGTAAAAATTGTAAATTGTTTTTCAATATCAAGCAAAATCGAGGATTATTTATACTTACCTATTGCTTTTATGCTCCTTTATAACTACATTAAAAGTGTTACTTTGAATGAAAAGCTTCTTGCATTTTATTCAGATGGGTTAGGTGATATGTGAAAAAACGAAATATAGGTAACTATTGAATCACCCCGATTCCGCACGGTGCAATTCTGATACTAAATATACATAAAAACTCGTGCGATCGCTGCTAATCATAAAGTGCTATAGGGCGAAGCGCGGCCTTCGACGCGCCCTGGCCGGTACCGCCGCAACCGCTATGTTCCTGCATTTTAAATTTGTAACAACTTCGAAATTTGGATTATATGTTGTAATGTATTTGATCTATCATCTGTTTCATAGGATTCAGCCAGCGTTTGCAATGTAAGCGCAGAAAATGTGTTTATTTACTCTATTCTGAAATTATCAGTGTTTCTCTACTGTATTATGCATGTTGTATACATATAAACTTGCCTTTTGAATCACGCTATGTATTAAAAAACCCGCATAGTTTCCAAGTATAAATATGGACAGACAGCGGGAAGCGATTTTGTTTTCTACTATGTAGTGATTTGTTGAAATAGCAAATTATTACGACCTGAAATAGATCTGTCAAAAAAATAAGGTTAAATTTCATTTTTCTCAAAAAATATTTATTCATCAGTTTCTAGTTTGTTCTCTTCAAAGTAGTCCCTTTCAGATACATTTGTGCCAGATATTTTTTCCAATCCTTGTAGCAGTTCTGACATGCACTTTTTCGTATGTCCTTAAAAACAAACTAGAGGTTCTATAGGGTCCTTCGGCGATTCGGTTTTTATCTCCTCAATTGTCGCAAAACGCCGTCCTTTCATGGGAGTCTTCAACTTTGGGGACAGGAAAAAGTCGCAGGAGGCAAATCTGGTGAATACGCATAACTTTCAAGATAATTCTCGTTATTGACTGTACGACATCACCATGGTGCATTACGCCACGGTAATCGAAGAAAACAAGTGAGCAAAACCTTGATAATCGATCGAGCTTGGCGTGTTTTTTGGTCTTGGCTCTGCTGGGGTTTTCTATTGGGATGATTGAACTTTGGTTTCGATGTCATAACCATATACATACTCATGATTCGTCGCAAGTTATAACCCTTTTAAGCAAATCCGGAACGCCGTTGGTGGTATTCAACAATTTCTGAGCGATGTTCATGCCTCAGCATATTCTCCAATAGTGATTCGACGATTCTCCATAACAAGTTCCTTCACTATCTCAACATTTTCATCGGTTGTTGATGTGCTGGGGCGTCCAGGGTTAGCGTCGTAATACACATCTTCTAGACCTTCTGCCTGTATCACATTTTTCTTACTCATTGTACAAATTTTTCCGATAGGAGAAAATTGACGAACACTCAAAAAATGTTTATGCCTCTCCTTAATTTCAAATTATTTTCCATCAGAACCACTACTTCTTAAATATTTTTGAAAATTGCTTTCGAATTATTTAAACATTGGCATTCCCCCAAAATAAATTCTGAAGAATCAACTGCAGTAGGGAAATATTTACGCTGATTTCTGAAGAAATTGACGTCATTTTGCAAAGACGCATTTGTAATATTTACTTAATTTGGTAGCATTGGTCAAATTACTATTTACATTCACAAAATACACCTCCACACACTCCTGTTTTAACTAAAAAATATAATTAATAATAAAATTAGCTTGGTAGTCACAATACATGTTTCAATTTTTTTATCCTTTGCCATGATATTTTAGTAATTTCTGGCAAGTTACTGTCTTGGACTTTTATAGTTTTCCTCAATGCTGCATACCTCTCAAAAGATCAGTAGACGTATTGAATAAGAGAAAAGTATTTTTTTGTGAAAAGAATCAGTTTCGATCGTTTTGATAATTCTCAGTTTTGTTCCCCGGAATGTTAAGATAAGTATTTGTTAAATTCCAAGTTCATTTTTATAGGAAAAATAAAGAATACGACAAGTTACTGATAAATTGTGCATTTTTCTTTGTGAAAAATACGCAGCAACTTATCTGGGCGAACAGGAAGATTGCACTTTTTACTCTTGTATAAGTTCTACATTACAATTAATTTTTTTTTTAGTTTGTGTTAGTTGAGGATTCTCAGAAAGATCTATAAAAAGAATGTAAACTTTCACGGCCAGCGATAATTGCATAAAGGCTATTTTTCGGGTTTTCTGGCCGTGGTTTGCAGGTTTTTATCCCTGACGTTTCGTCTCCTGCTGCGTAAGTATTTTCAGAGGCGATGGTAACCGTCGCAATATCCGAGTTGGTGCTGTTGGTTCCTGTTGTATCCAACGCATTAACTACTAATTCCATACTGGGTGCTCTATTTATATTTTTATATATTTATATCGTTCTTAATTGTATTATCTTCATAGATTTTGAAATATTTTTTAGGTAAATTCTTCATTGTTAGCTTCATTGCTTCAATTCGCATAAAGCAAATAGTTATTAAACGATTTTAAAAATTTCTATCGATTTTTTCAAAGTTTGAGTATATAGTTTATTGAAGTTTTTATCGATCGTGTATTTTCCGTGTTTTCTGCTGGTGGTCTGCAGGTTTTCATGCTTCACGTTTCGTCTACTGCTGCGGTAGACATTTTCAAAGGTGATGTGGTAACGGTCGCAATACCCGAGCTGGTGCTCTAGTTCTTGTTCCTGTTGTATCCAACGCATTAACTACTATTTCCGTACTGGGCGTTCTATTTACATCATTCTCAATTGTGTTACCTGAGGACGGGTAGCCCAACTTTTATTAATATTCATTATCTCTTCTTTTCTATTGAAATTATCCCTATGCTTTTGAATCTCTATTGCCTCTCTACATATTCTTGGGTACTGTCTATTATTACTGTGTCTTCAAATGAGCTAATGTTGGTATCTTCTTCGTTGAGAACATGTTCGGTATCAGCCGACTTGTCGGTTTGCCCGAGGCTAAAGTTTCTCTTGTGTTCCGAGAGACGTGTCCCTATACTTCGTTTCGTAGTTTCGATGTAGATCGACCCGCAGCTACACGGAATCCGGTAAACTCCTGGCGTTGCTAGAGGTTCTCTAGGGTCCTTCGCTGACCTGAGACTGCCTGATGGTTTTTGTTGGCCTAAATATTGGTTTCACGTCGTGTTTCTACCAATCCGGCCTGTGACATTTCACAGGACAGGCCAGCAGCACTACAGGAACGAGAGACATTGAAGAATATAAATACAGATAAGAACATCTTAGTACTCCCTGCCGGCAAAGAAAATGCCTCCATCGTGATGAACACCAATGATAATAAGGAAAAAATGGCCACCTTACTCGATCCAGAGACATATAAAAGACTCAGTCAGGACTCGACATCTAGTATGTCGAGAAAAACGAATCTTCTCATCCGTGCATCCAGTCTGTACGAGAACACGAAAAAGGCCATACAAACATCCGAAGTCTTTCCACCACGTCTTTATGGTTTATCAAAAATACATAAGAGAATGTGCCATTGGAACCTATCGTAAACGCGATGGGTTCACCAACTTATGGACTGGCCAAATACCTGACAACCTTATTGCAACCTCATATAGGAAAAACAGAATCATTTATTGAGGACTCGGGGCATTTTATCGAAAATATTAGAGACATGAAGCTACGCTATGGAGGCATACTAATGAGCTTCGACGTGCACTCCTTATTCGTGATGGTGCCGATCAGTGGGATGGAGTGTGTTTCGAACAAACGGACGGTACTGCAATGGACAGTCCATTAATTCCGACGACGGCAAACTTTTTTGGAAAATTTCGAACAACGGGCCTTAGAGCAAGCGGCCGTGAAACCATATTGCTGGCTACGTTATGTTGACGACACGTTCCTGATAAGGCGAGAGGGGGAAGATACACTAACAGATTTTCTATTACATCTTAAGCTCAACCTAAAAATTCAATTCCCAATGGAACGAGAAACTCAAAGGACTCCAGCCTTCTTGTGAACCGACGTGAAGATGGTACTCTGGGCCACCGAGTGTATAGAAAACTAAAGCACACAGACATATACCTGAACAAAAACTAGAATCACCAGCCAGAACAAAAGATAGGGTTAGAAGAACTAAATCACTTGAAACACGCATTCAAACGTATTCGAGAATTCAAGCGAGAGAACACCAAAGCAACCCCTGCTAGGACAGTCAAGGGAAAAGCTTTCCTTCCCTATGTCAAAAATGTCACAGACCGGATGGGTGGAATCTTAGTGAAACACGACGTGAAACCAATATTTAGGCCAACAAAAACCATGACGCAAAGTCGAGGTCAGCGAAGGACCCTAGAGAACCTCTAGTTTTTTAAAGGACAAATCACAAGCACTACAGGAAAATCCTTAAGGCGCTGTCAGAGTGGTGCCTGTGCGAAAGTAGCGATTCACATTTCATTTGAATCGTTGGAAATTAAATACATTTGAAAAACGTTCTCAGGAAGTCAATTTTCCACATAAAGGCAGTTCTCCAGATGAAAGTTCGAGGTGCACTGAATTGAACCTCAAAACGGTGAGCTGCCACAGTCCGTTGCGTATTTCTGATATGTACCGCTCTTGGTGGAATCAAATTTGCCAAGCCACTTGAACACCTCCTGTGAAAGTATCTGTAGAAGAGAGACAAACTTCCAGCCTTTCTTCGATGTTCCTGGCTATCACGGTTGTACGTGATGTTCGCGTTACCAATCAGGCGTATGGCTCTTTTCTGGATGGAATCCAGCAGCTTCAGATTATACATAAGAACAATACTCTAAAGATGGTCTTATCTGAGCTTTATAAAGCATCAAACGTTGTTGAGGTGTATACAGTTTTCTGGTTCGGAACAGTGTTCCAAGCTTTTGAGTAGCATCCTTTGCAATTCCAGCGACATGATTGTGCCAAGACATATTGGTGACCATTTAGACCCCCCAACAAACTTATCGAAGCAAAAAACGGAATTGTTCGACCTGACATTATTATCTCCGGTTTGGAGATATTTATCTTCTTGGAGAAAACCGATGCCTGGGTTTTGTGGCATTTAATTGAACTTGGTTACCCTCACCTCAATTCGAAATCACTTCTAGATCCTCATTAAGATATGCAACCTCCAGCTGCCGGTGAAGATGTACCTCTGTAGCCGATGTCCTGGAATCCAAACGGAATGACGAGACAAGTGTGCTGTCGTCAGCAAAGCAATATATTGGATTATTGTTTTTTTCCGATAAGTCGTTGATATACTATAAAAAGAGGGTTGGAGACAATG
>WOGN01009704.1:0-10705 GCA_015342105.1 Leptinotarsa texana | reverse complement strand
AAAAATAAAGATTAAAAAAATTATTATAAGCAAAAATTAAAAACAAATTGACAAAACTAATGAGGTTCCAAACCAATTATGTCACGACGTTTCGATTGTTGGTATCCACAATCGTCTTCGGGTGTTATCACCCGAAGTTATCAAATTGTATCAAATACCATAGAAATGTCAATCAGCAGTGTAATTCTGACGTATTAACACAATTGTTCATCGATTTGATTTAATTTTGCAGAAACTTATGAACTAGAGGTAGATCACGTAGATATCACATATTCACACATAAATCACAAAAATGTCCCAAAAACTTTGAAATTTTGGGAATACATTCCATTTTTCTGATATCATCTCAATTGTATCAAACACCATAGAAACGGTTATCAACAGTGGGAATTGTGAAATTCTAACGTTATTGACACGATTGTTTATCGATTTGTTTTCTTATATTGAGAAACATATGAACAAAAACTATGAAATTTCGGGAATACATTCCAATTTTGTGGTGTCATCTCAAATTGAATTAAATAATCAGCAGTGTGAATTGTGCAATTCTCAGGTTGATGATGCAATTTTTTATCGATTTGATTTCTAATATTGTAGAATTATATGAACTAGGGTGAATCACGTATATATCACATATTACACACATAATTTAAATCAGCAGGGCAATTCTCACTATTAACTCAATTGTTAATCGATTTGATTTCTAATATTGCAAAAACATATGAACTGGGGTAAATTACGTATATATCACATATTCCACACATAATTCACAAAAATGTCCCATATTGCTTCAAAACTATCATTTACGCCGGTATCCAGGCCAAGTGGTTTAAACAGTCAAGTAAAGGGGGCCACGTATGTGAATTTAATAATCCAAAGGTCTCCCGGAAAGTTGTCGACTAGTGAAAAATGATGTATTTTCATGAAAATATGATTGAAAAAACTCAAGGTAGCAGCATTGCGTTGAGTAAGACGAAGTTCTAGTCAATTTTTGATAGCCAAATAACCCCGATTGGCAATAACGGCCATCGAAAACAGAGAGAATATTTGGGTGTGACCTTTCATAAACTCTATTGCCTTTGTTTTAGTAATATTAATCAAAAAATTGTTTTTTCTTGTTCGACTGATGACGTATTATATTTGTAGAAATTCATATTGAATATAGGGTAAAGAAAATAACTTCTGTCTGGTTTCTACTGTTTTTTATGTTTCACGATCGGTTTGTTACACCATCTTCAAGTTAATAATTTTTTGTTTTGAAAATGGTATAACAAATAAAACTTAACCTATATTTAATAAAACTGTTCAATGACATTTCTAGATTTCGATGCTAATAAATTCAGTTTAACAAAAATATAAGTCATATTGTCTTTGGTATGAATGTTCTAAATAACACATCCTACAACTTTTACTTCCTAGCATATACAAATCAAATAAATTAAAGAAATTGACAATGCTCATTAGAAATGTCATACAGCATAATTGGCAGGATAATATTAAAAATGAACGAAAGTGAGTGTTTTCTCACGGATATTTCACATTTCAAACCTTCTTCGACTTATCTTAGGTAGGTTTAAAATTCAGTCAAACCAAAGAAAAAGTAGAAGTCATAGTTGATTTTTTCATATTTCATTTGTCGGGAATCAATTCTTCAAACGTATCATTATCATAAATCGAACCCAACACAAAAATGATTATGGAGATGAATTTTGAAAACTGAAAAAAATCAAAAATAGAAAAAAGTATCCTTCGAGCCGGATTTGAACCAGCGACCTATGGATGTCTACGTTTTATATTCCACTACAGTCCACCGCTCTACCAACTGAGCTATCGAAGGTTATATGTTGTTATTGAAATTATATTATATGTATTACAATTCAATAAAATAACATTATTCAGTTACGTTATAGGTATATTGTGTAATGGCATTAATGGCATAGAAAATAGTTTATTCCAATAAAATACTGAGCTTGAAAGATTTTGATTGAAATAGGTAGATACCAAATCATATAAAAGTATAGTAATCAATGTAGCTTCTCATTAAGTTCAAGCATTAGAAAGTAGGTACCTATTTAAAATAAATTATTCGTATCTCATTGAAAATAATGAAACCGGGTATTTTCGTCTCCAATGATATTGTAGGTTTTCTTTCATTGTTGACGTGACAGGATTTTTAATCTTCAGATGGTTTTCTGATCTAGTTTTCTGTCATTTACATAATATTCTCTCTTTGAAGATGAAGATGTTTATTCTGAAGAGCTCGCTAGTTACTATAGTGTACCTAGTAGAAAACCTCGAATAATATTACAGAGACATTTTTGATGAACAGCGGTGGGACAAGAAATATGGAGAACACTAGAACCTCTATTTCTCATTTCGAATTCATTCATATAGCACTGACCTTTTCAAACTGACACTTTTATTTTCTGAAACGAACTTACATCGTGACAAAATCTAAAGAGAAGTAAACCCACAAACTACACAGATTTTATTAACAATAATAACGGTGAAAAATCCATCACACTTTACCAACATGATTTTTCGGCTTATGCCATGGATATATTTCCCTCTTGAGTGAAGTCATCGCTCCCTCCATCCCCTTTCCGTGGATCTCCTCCAACATATCGGAAATTTCCGGCCCATTACTCACGTTCTTGTTAATAGTCTCGCTAGCTTGTCGAATTTTGTCGAATATCGCATATTTTCTCTCATCGTGCGGCCTCAGTACGTTGTTTTTCTTCATTGAGAAGTAAATAAGCTCCAAAATACCTTGACTCCTCACCAGGTAGTCCCTCTGAGCCAACCGTTGTAGCCGCTCCTTCTCTTCATACTCCACAATAGATTGAGCTTCGAAAGAGTTGCTGTAATCACTTCTGACGCTGAGCGGTGTAGAAGAAGCTCGGGAGACTGCTCTACTAGTTGCTGGTTCGGCCAGTATAGGCTTGGCTCTTGCTGAAATTCTCTTGGAAGCCTCCAACTTGGCTTTCAGCTGCATTTCGTCTCTGAGAGCATTCTGGGCTGCTTCTCTAGCTCTGCTGGAGGCGGTATCACAGTACAGCGAGTTCTGTCCCTGTTCGAAGTACTTCATGTAATTGTGTTCTGTGTTGGCACATGGGTACACGATTCTGAACCCTCCCCTATTGGCCATTTCTTGTTTAAAGTACTCGGTGAAGTACTTGGAGTCACTGTTGGACTGATTCTCCCTAGGGTTAGACCCACTCAGCAACCTTTCCCTAACCCGCTTTCTGTCCTCACGAATTAGCTTTCTCTTGTCGCAGATCTCTAGGTTCATCATCGCGAACATATCGTAGAGTAGGGCTTCTTTGACTTCGCAATCCAGTTCTGTGTCCGTATGGAAGCTTGGAGAGTGGTTAACTTCAAGGACTTGGGGGTTCATCCTTTTGTCAAGCAAGATGTCGATTCCTAGTAGCTCACAGCAAGCAGGAATCACGTCGTGGTTTGGAAAACAGGCTGCGTAGCTATGCTTCAGTACCGGGTAAGCGCTGATTATAGTTTTGATGATGACGTCATCGATCCTGTACCAAATTGCTTCTACGTCATGCTTCAAACTCTTCAGGTAATTGTTGAACCAAGACAGCTTCCTCTTGCTACCCCCTTCAGTGTCCTGGTTGTAGGTCCTGCTGTGTTTGTTCACGGCGTAGTTGGTGAGATGCATGAACACGTTTGTTATGTTGATGCCGTTTGGCTCTTTGTACCGACTAGTCGCGAACCTGACTAGGCCTTCATTGTAGATGAAGATTCTCAAAGGATCGCAGGATGTGATCAGAGTATATACCCTCAGATCGAACTTGTACCCATCTATTAGAAACGGTTTGGTGATGTAAACTTGGCAGATTCCTCTGTCACAAGGTCGGATTTCTTTCAGTGTTTTAGTAATTACGATGCCTCTACCTTGACTACCAGCTTCAGGTTTGAGGATGAAGGTTTTGTTCTTGCGTAATCTACTGTAGGTTAGAGCTTCTCCTAGGTCGGCGGGAAAACACCAAGTTTTGGGAAAGAAGTTGTAGTCTCGTGGGAACATGCGTAGCATTCTATTCAGGTTTCGAGCTAGTAGGTCTTTTCTGCAGATTTCCAGCATTCCTGTAAATGACGAAAGTAATGGATTATGGAGTCCAGCTGAGGTTCCTCAATATACTTGATCGTTTGATTTCAATCGGAAGGGGGTGATGAGAGGAACAGAATGATAGGGGTTTTAGAGCGAGTAAATAGTTATTTTTGAAACCATTTGATATATAAAATTTGATAACTCAACCTTACCGATGGAACCCCTACTCAATCCTAACCTGATACTTGCCTAACTTGACCCAACCCTAACCTAACCTAAAACAAAATTCAAAAAACACAGCGGTGCTTCCATCCGGACCATCAAAAGTAGTTGGAAGTGGCTTTAACACGACTCAGAAAAGTGTGGTTAGAATGGTGATGATCTGGCTATGCACATGTGCGAGTAACTTTGGAGTCGAGAAGTCCGCCACAATGAGTTGGATCCTTACCTGACAAAACCCTTACCTAACCTAACTTAACCCTAACCTAATCATCGCCTGACCTACCCCAATCATAACATAACCTAAAACAAAATTCGAACAATAGACCGGTGCCGCGGTGCTTTCATCCAGACCATCAAAAGTAGATGGAAGTGGCTTTAACACGACTCAGAAAAGTGTAGTTAGAATGGTGATGATCTGGCTATGCACATGTGCGAGTAACTTTGGAGTCGAGAATTCCGCCACAATGAGTTGGATCCTTACCTGAAAAAACCCTCACCTAACCCAACCCTAACCTAACCTAAAAGAAAATTCGAAAAACAGACTGGTGCTTCCATCCGGACCATCAAAAGTAGTTGGAAGTGGCTTTAACACAACTCAGAAAAGTGTGCTTAGAATGGTGATGATCTGGCTATGCACAAGTGCGAGTAACTTTGGAGTCGAGAATTCCGTTACAATGATTTGGATCCATTATTGGAGCTAATTGACTTTCAAAAGACTATTCTAACCAAAGTATATGTAAATTTTGAGCAATAATGATTTTTTTCATTTTCCTTGCCCTTAAAACCTAAAACGCACAGTGTTGGCGTGTTCCTAATAACTGAAGTCCTGCCAATATATCAATTTCAGCTGATACGTCATGAAGAATACTTTGACCACGCCACTGAAGATGACTGCCTCAGTTATAGTTGAAACGTTTGAAGATTATAACCGAAGAAGACTAGAGCAAAACTCGGATACCAACAAAAACTCAATTTCATTTGTTAAACGATACAACAGTTTACTGTAAGCAATTTTTTGTTATGATTTCTCGTCACTTCATACTCAATCTTGGTAATGACTATAAGACGTTGAAACATATTTTCTAGTACTCACTGATGATGAAAAAAGAAGTGATAAGGTGTTTTCTGGCATGTATTCAAAAACGATTCGTAGTGACGTAACCAATAAAGATTCGTCAGAATGGAATGATTCAGTATGTTAGATGTCAAATTCAATAATCAATAGCAACTTTTCAATTTTCTCTAAACTCAATTCGAATCGGAATTGTGCATACAATTCTTACATAAATATTACGAATTAAGCTGTATTTTCGAAACCAGTGCACCAGATTCTTTTATATTAGGTTGCAATTCCAAACTACGATGGCCTTCAAACCCGAATGAAGATAGGTACAACTTGAGATTCATTCAACTCTTTACTAAGGGCGAAAGAATGTGAAGAAATCCATGATGATTTTGTAGATTATAGATAATGCATTTTCTAAAAAAAAATTCTCCTCATGACTCTCTGGTGGTTTGGAAAAGGGGACGTTTCATAAACTATTACGATCAAAATGAAGCAGAAACTGACAACTGACGTAACGTCAAACTCTATTCCAAAGCCAACCTCACGCTAGTTTTGAACCATGATGAATACTTTTCAACGTCGAAATGGATATTTTGAATACATGGGCTCCAGAAAACGCCTCTATATTCTGGTAAATATTTGACATAACTAACCTGGAAAATGATTGATTTTCTGAAACCTCCTCATCTCTTTGCACCTATCCACCGTGATGGACAGATCCGTCCAGTACATATTCCAGTTCTCTCCTTCACTAACCTCTCTGTAATTGAATTTCTGAGCGACCCTTCTGATGACATCGTACCTGCAGTGCGTTAAACAGACAGTGACGACCCGTTTCCTCTTTTTTGGGGACTTGATCTTGGTGGCGCTATCGGATTTTTTGGAAATTTTCACCTGCGGAACCTTTTTAGGGGGCTTCTGTTTCTCATCGCTTGAAGACCAGTCCGATGAATCGCTGATGTCGTTCAGGGGTATACTAGTGTTCGATTCGCTAGCCATTGAATGGGGGATTTTGTTAAACGTATACCCTTGGGGGCATGCTATAAAAATTTAATGTGACACGTGGTTCACATCAGTTGACGTTACGAAAAATTTTGCAAATGTCATTTATAGGGTTGTTTCTGCGGGCGATAGTGTCGACCAATCAGATTTTGAAACATACCGAGGGTTTCAGCGACAAGTCTGGAAAGACCAAATAACAGTTCTGGTTGATATTCGGAATGTTGTCGGCCGAAGATGACGAAAAAAGTTATTTTTCCAGGACATCGACTGCAGATGCACATCTTCACTGGCAGCAGAAGATTGAATATCTTAATAAGGATCTGAAGGCGATTTCGTATTGAAGAAATGTAACTGGGTTCGATTAAATGTCACAAAAATCTAGGCATCGGTTTTTTCCGAATAGATAAATACTGGATCACTGTTCCAAACCAGCAGCTTTTGATGTTTTTTAAAGCTCAGATCAGACATTCTCTTGAGTATGGTTCTGATGTATGAAGCTCCGCCTCTATGCATATCCTGAAGCTGCTGGATTCCAACCAGAATAGAGTCATCCACCTGATTGGAGACGCGAACATAACTTGCAACCTTAATAGTCTGAAACACCGAAGGAAGGTTGGAGATTTTTTTCTCTTTTATAGATAATTTCATGAAAAGTGTTCAAGTGATTTCACCAAGAGCGGCATATTTCAAAAATAAGCGACGGACTGCGGCTGCTCATCGTTTTGAGGTTCAACTCAGTACACCTCGAACTTTACTGTTTGAGAACTCTTTCATTTGGAGAACTGCGTTTATGTGAAATAACATTTCTGATAAAGTTTTTCCAGTGATTTCCTGTAGTGTGTTATGCAGATGACAAATAAGAGATTGCAAATTTACTGCTCCTCCCGAATATTACGAATTCAAATGGAGCTCAAATTGTGTGAAAGTTATTTTTCGGGTTTTTTGTCCGTGGCCTGTAGGTTCTAATGACTGACGTTTCGTCTACTCCTGCTGTAGATATTATAAAAGGTGATATGGCGATATTACAGGCACTGGTGCTCGAGTTGTTGTTCCCGTACTGAACACGGTAACTACGATGCTCGTGTTCAACACTGGTTTTATGATTATGTTAGTGAGCGTGGCTTGGTTTCTCTTGATTGGGTTACCTGACCATGTTTGTGTACCTGTAGCAACGGGTAGCCAGATTTTAATAATGTTCATTGCCTTTTCTTTCCTATTAAAATTATCCCCATGTTTATAAATTTCCTATTTCACCAATGCTCGCGAAACTTCGTTTTTCCTACTGACGAATCAAAAAAACTCTGTTGCTTTTGCAAGGATTTCTCAAAGAAGTTGCTGAGGTGTGTACAGTTTTCTGGTTGGTAACATAGTTTCAAGTTTTCAAGAAGCGGCCTCTGAAATTGCAGCGATATGCATAGATATTCACAATATTCTAATAAATTCGATTCCAATGATCGCCTTGCAAAGAAACCATGCTGTTCTGATATAATGATGGATTTCACGAGAAAATGCATATATTTGTGAAAAAAATTCTTGAACAATTTTGGAATTGCAGATAGTTTACCGATAGGCCTATAATGCCGCATTATGTTTTACTTTCCATTTTTGAAAATTGGTGTCACATCCGCGTTTTTCTACTGTTTTTTGATAAAGGCATATTTCCAGAATCGTTTACAGATTCGGTAAATATTTTTGAAAAACCAATGTGTCTCATTCAAAGAAGTATCCAACTATGTGAAAAACAATGCAATTATGTTCTGTTTCAAAACCTTCAGACTCAGACAGAATCTGTATCTGTATATATAGAGTAGGGAGGGTGAGTGAAGACCCACAGCACTTAGGCAAATGGAGCTCAAATTGTGTGAAAGTTATTTTTCGGGTTTTTTGTCCGTGGCCTGTAGGTTCTAATGACAGCCAGAATATGTATCTGTATATATAGAGTAGGGAGGGTGAGTGAAGACCCACAGCACTTAGGCCACATGTGACCCATTGTACTTACTCCCGAAGAGTTGTCATCCTAGGAGTTGTCACTAGGAGACATCTCCTTCATATCGGCAGGTGAAGGCTAAGACTTGCCGAACACACACTATCTTTGGCAATTTTGAGGTGTCTCACGGCGGCCTTCGTGAAGGTTTTGGAAGTAGCAGCGAAATTACTGTTGTTGCACGGCTTATTCAACGTTATTGGGATTCCCTCCGTCGAGGTGCTCAAGTAAGGGTGCTTTCCTGCAGGGGCAGCCGGTTCCTTGCCTTTATTCAAGGTGGAGCTATTGGCGCTAGTCTCAGGAAGTGCCCTTGCTGTTGTAGATGAAGTGAAGAAGGAGGAGGGTGCACTTATTATTGCTGCCACTCCTGCTTCGATCGCTATCTTTCTCCTTTGACCTTGGCCTTTGTATTACATGAGGTGTTCTGCCATGTCTATTCCAAATGGTGGA
Organism: Leptinotarsa texana; assembly: GCA_015342105.1. Lineage (NCBI taxonomy): Eukaryota > Metazoa > Arthropoda > Insecta > Coleoptera > Chrysomelidae > Leptinotarsa > Leptinotarsa texana. The sequence continues at coordinate 1,915 of WOGN01009704.1, read as the reverse complement.
CATTTCTGTTCATCCCCAGATACCGCCATTGATTGAGGTGAGCATTTCTGTCCAGCCTCGGGATTGGTTTTTGTTTTTTCAGAGTCTGTTTTTGTGTTTGTTTCATTTATGTGTGTTCCCACGAGTAGCAGGGGAAGAGTTGGTCATTCTGACAGAGCCCCGCATTACCAGAGGAGGTTTCGCCCGTTTTTCCAAAGGGATCGTTCGTGACCGCATATCACCCTGCGGCCATTCAGTTGTCGGCACGATTTCTTACACTTGGGTAGGCTGGTAGGCTTGGGTAGGCTGGTAGGCTTGGGTAGGCTGATCCACGGTGGCATGTTTCGCAAAGGCTTTTGGGGAGTTTTGGTTCTCCTCATCCTACTTATTTCTGCCACTGACCAGGAGTCCGGCGACCCTGTCCTTAAAGCCACATTGGCTTCCCGGACAGTGCTTTCAGTCCCCTGGCCATGTCCCTGTCCGCCACCTGAGGACACGCCCGATAGGTAGCCTCATGATATTCTCATGTCAATGTCAAATCATAAATCGATAGCTATAAAAGACAATTATTATGGTGAGTTGTTTGAGATTAGTTTGTGCAGTATCATCTATTTTCAAGGTAGTAACACTATTTAATTCAAATGAAATGGCTTCATGATCAATAAATAAACTGAATTAACTTAGCATACATAACTTAAATAATTTCTGAAAGTTTCAACAATCGTGGACAGTTGAATATCACATATACTGACATTCAGAGAGCATTTGATCAAATTGATCATTATCTGCCATTAGCTGAACTTAAAGCGTTTGAATAATTTGATTCATTTGATTCTTTAGTCTGGTTATCAATATTACACATATTCTAAACTATTTTAACACCGCTCAATTTATTTTGGAAAGAATTTGAAATCAACCTTGAACTGAACCATCAGGTGATTCCAATAGCAAATACATCGTTTCTTATTATAATTAGTAGTCAGGATTGAACCGTTAATCATTTCATATCAATCATTTCAAACAACGAAGTTAACGGGTGTTCTTCAGCCAATTTACCATCGTAACCGATGGCCTACCTCTATTACAGTAGACCAAGTCGAAGAGTAGTGTGGAGGCGAATTTGCACACTTAGTGGTAAACAACATGTTCTGGACAGTGTGGTTTTTGAGTGATTTACTCATTATTTGCAATGCTTTGATCATGAAAGGTGCGTAGAAACTATTACACGATAATTTATTTGTTTCGTTGATGGTTGAATATTAACGGCCGTAAAGAAGCCAGTGAATGATAATATTATTGAAACATTATTTGGATATCAGATGTCAAATTGATGCAATAATATGTGTGATGCTTATCGGAGCGAAAGAAAATTATCAGAAACCTATGAAGAACTCAAGCAACGAAAATTAGGAAATGAATTGGGAGAAGAAAATATGTTCATTGCAGAAAGTACTATCGAGTAAAATTATCTTTGACAAACACTTTTACGCTGAAATCTTATGAAATTTTAAAATCAGTTCTTTTTCATACATATTGAATATTATATTCCGCAGAAGATATCGCCACCTATACTATAATTCCAAAATAGTAGGCACTGAATTTTTGGCGAACGAAAATTACACTAAGTAGATGAGGAAAAATGATGATGAAATATATAATCACAACCGTGATGACTATGTTTTCGTTTCAACGCAATAATATTTCTGAGAATTTAGTGCCCACTATTATGGAATTGTATCACGATCAATTTTATTTCGATCCAAAAAAAATTCAAGGTGCTTCAGAACTTTTCGAAACGCAGTCATGAGAAATTTTACATTTGCGAATTCTGTTATGTTTAAAATCTGTTTTTGCCGTTAATCAGCTGCCGCCCCCATACGAATGACAACTCTCAGAAGTTGAGAAACTTGTGCGAGCTAAGGACTAACGAAGTCTT
>WOGN01009703.1:0-10706 GCA_015342105.1 Leptinotarsa texana | reverse complement strand
TTGAGAAACTTGTGCGAGTTAAGGACTAACGAGGTCTTACCTTTTAACGTGTGATTCCTGACACAGATAACGAATTGTTCTTTTAGATAATAGATTTACAGCCAGTCTTCAAGTATGCCCCCTTACTATATGTGAATGAATTGATAAATGAAGTTTATAGTACATATAGATAAAAACAGTCAAAAAGAAAAATTTCAATATGTAGATCTGAATTTCAATTAGAAGAAAAGAGCAGAGTTTTTATTCTGATTTAAATTTTCTTTGGTTTATTAATTGATTTATAATTTTTCTGTAAGATTATTATATATTTTAACGCCTAAATGAAATATTAATTTCTCCCCAAATTTTGAGGGATATGATTCAGCTTTACAGGCAAATTTGTCAAATCTGTTTTTAGATCTAAATAATGTGGTTTTTCATTCTACTGGAATTAGATTGACATATTTTCTAAACATTTCAAAACAAGTGAAAATAAGAATTTGTTAATGGGTTCAGTAATAAAAAAAAATCAAATTCATAAGGCATAACATTACAAATATATCAAAATATGGAATTCTACATTTGTGTACCTATTTTTTGAACATATTTTAACAATCTTTGATCTTCAGACTACTTTTTAGAGTAACTATAATATATTACAATAAAACAATATATTTTTCCCGAAAAACATGCACTTATTTTCCAAAAGAGGTAATAACTGCAAAATATAAATTGAAATAATGAAATCAGATATGAAAGAAGTGAGAAAATATTTTTTTCAAATTAAGCCTAAACTCCATCAATAAAATAATGTATCTAACAGTTTTGGAACGATTTACCTGATAATTTATTGTCTCTATCGACATTCAATATTTCTTTGAACCAAAATTTTTCTGCATGCGATCCATACTGTGCCCTTTCTACAGAACCGTTGAAATGAACATTAAAACAGTGTGATGCGTTAGAACCATTCATGTCACATTTTTCCAGAGATTCATATTTAGGAATGGCGCAAAAGCAGTAAAGTAAGATGTAGCTATTCACAGCATTGTAATACAATTGGAAAATGAATATTGTGAGAGCTTTAGTGTAGCCTATGCCTCGGAATAAAGGGCAAAGGTCCCACGATCCTGCAATAATGATAATTTTTTGAAAGGATGTTGGTTTATTTGGGGATAAGATGTACTGATTAGTGTAGTGTAGGGTAGATGTACGATTGAATAAATTGATCATTTTTAAATTATATTTACCTACAACTGATTTTCGAGAATATTGGCTAAGAGCCAGTTCCATTTGCATCATTGGAATTCCCATCACTATCATCAGGAAGATATAGGCGATTAAGAGATCAAGAAAGGTACCTCTCAGGAAAAATCTGGGAGTGTGATATACGTTAACCAATCCCGAGGTCCAAGATATTAAAGCCATTATATAGAATTTGTTCGACTTCCATCCCGAAGCTGGAATGTTATTTTCACTTGTATTGTCGCTCATAATAATTGCGTTTTTCTGTTTTTGACAGAACGTCATTGTCATATATGTATTTCGTATACAAAGTGTTTCGTAATAAATTCAGCATAGACTGATTTATTATTTTTCATTCTCTGTATCTTTTTTCAGTTTCTTACATTTTCTGAAAAGCCGTAGTTTTTGTATTCAACCTCAACAGATTAAGTGATGTCACCAAATATATGGAGAGTACAGATTGAAAGATTTTGAGAAATACTACTCTGCAGGTTTCAAGTTTACATAATTCATTTTACATGCAGAACAGTGTTCAATTCGTTTTATAAAATCAACAAGAGCAAACTTAATGCTGTTGAGAACAATGAGGCGATAATCACAGAAAACAGTGAAAGTCTGAAGAAGGTGGAGAACCTTAATATTCCTCCTAGGGAACTCAGGATTCTCATCATTCTTCAGGTGTTCAACGTATTTTGTAATGTAATTTTCAGTGAAACCTAATTGTTTTTACCCAGAGCCCTTGGGGGGTAATGATACTTCATGTCACTAGCCAACAGAGGGCACTGAAACAATTTCTATAAAATATGGAACTACATTGCTTTTCCACTGTATCCTTCATATTAAATCATTTTAAATATGAATAGGGTATCTTTTATTATATTACTTTGAATAAAAATTACATAAACATTTTATACTTTAGCTAGAAAAGTTATCATTGAAAATTTGAAGTTCAAAAACAACTTGAATCACACACTGAAGTGAGAAGTTGAAGATCCATACAAGAAATCTGAGTAGAAAATAAAAGAAATTGTATATTTTTTAGAACATGTATTTGTTTTTATGCTATATCAGAGATTAATTTTTTGGTTAAAAAACTCTTAGGTCTCGAACATAATATTGAAAATCATTCAATAGTGTTTTCTTTATTTCAGTCAGACCGTTGCCACTTATCCAATATGAAACCAAAAGACCTGGTAGCTGAAGGAGAGCACGAACAAGAATGGGGTGGATATTTTGTAATAAAAGGTAACGAGAAGTTAGTGAGAATGTTGCTTATGACCAGAAGAAATTATCCAATAGCCATTAGAAGATCGGGTTGGAAGCAGAGAGGAGAACAGTTTTCGGATTCTGGTGTCTCTATCAGATGTGTCAAGGAGGATCAAACAGCAACGGTCAGTAACTTCTTTACGTTTTTTCAATTGAAAAAACGTTCTCAGTAGTAATTTAGAAAAAAAATTATAATTTCATGTTCATAAAATGAGCTCGTTTTCCTAGTAATGTTGGTTTTGAAAGATATTCAGTATTTCAGTTTCAATAAGTAAATGAAGGAGACTAGTTTTCACTTTTTTATGTTACTTTTCGGTGAGCAATTTCACATTATGCTTAAAGAACAAATTTACTGACTAAGCGTTTTTTGGAAGTAGTGAAGAAGTAATGAAGAACTGACATTGGAAAACTTTCTTACTGAATTATTTATGGCAACTCTAATTTGAGAAATATTAAGTTTAATCTTCCTCTTGAAGATGATCAATTGATGATCGAAACACGTGTGGAGGCGTTAAAAATAATGGTTTTGTTTTGGGATAAAACTCTAGTAATATTGATCACAACACCGAATGTTCCAAACAGTGCATCACAAGAATTACTACTACACTTTTAGGAGTCTATATACAGGAACTCTTGTTACTCCTTATTAGAAACAAACATCTTTTTGAAAATAGTTTACCACAAAATGTATATAACACTAGAAATTTTGACTATGTATAGCCAAAACGTATACTACTGTTACAGAAAGGAGCCCTGTTCTATCAAAGCATGAAAATGTTCAACAAACTCCCCACCAGCATAAAAAAATGAATAAACTTGGTGAATTCAAAGAGGGAATTCATAAGATTCTACTGGATATAGAACCCTATTCTATTGCTGAATACTTCGGCCATATTGTCTGGTATAATCTATCTTGCTGGTGACGTTATTTTTGTTTTAGTATATTTTTGTGATTATTCTTAAGAAATAAAGATATTTATTATTATTATCATTACTATTAGGTAAAATGACATTCTTGTGTAATTACAATAGAAAGTTATAAACAATGGATATATTTTCCCGTAATTAATGCAGTTTGTCAAATACACTATAGAAAATAAATGTAAAAAACCTAATTTCATTATAAATCAGCTAGATTATGGAAGGTTCATAGAAGATCAGCCCCAAGTAAATATTAACAATGGGGTATTCGAGGTGATAGACATTTAAATATCAAAGGGGCCGTCCATTAATCACGTGAGGCTTGAAAGGGAGGAGGGGGTTTAGCAAAAATCACGAAATATCATAAGGGGGGAGTGGCGTGTAGTGAGATATCACATGTACTTATTTTTTCGTAGAACGCGCTATTTCTAAACAAAAAAGCAGCGTGTAATGTGAGGGACTCGCCGACAACGAACGAATTCCCCGCGCACCACGACGACCACCCGTATCAGTTTGCCACTCGCCAGTTTATATTATAAATTAGGCGATCTGTATAAAGACCTATTTGCACAGTATAAGAAAGGAAAAATTTCAAGATTCTTTGTAGGTACTAAAAAATACACGTGATTTTGGGTGTGGGAGGGGGTTTAGTCTTTAACCTCACGTTTAACCTCAAGTGTTATTGATCAGAGATCGATAGCATTTCAAAGAGTATGCATATTATATAACAAAAAGAAAAGATCCACAAGAATTTTGATTTTCTTGCAGATGTTTAATATTTGGTTCATTTAAAAAAATAATAAACCCTATTTCAACTACAATATTATATTTGCTCAATTAAAATGAAATAGATATTAAAAAACCATAAAATCGTGCAATGAGACATTTGATTTTGTCACAAACTCTCCATAAATTCTTTTTGTATTAAACTCAGTTTCATTCATAAAATAAAATCAGTAAATGCTTCATTTTATTCATAAGAAATAAGTCATTTTATATCTTGAAACCATAATTAGTAGAAAACGAAGTTGTTACCAGAAAAGCACCCCAAAATTCGGTTTTCTTAAAGGCACACAACAAACGCCCTGATGACATAACGACTTCAGGAAGTTTCAATATGTTTGAGACTAAAGTGAAAAAACTTTTGTCTGATAACTGGAATCCCTTACAATACCACAACTGTTGAAGTTGTGATGTAATTTCTTTTTTCACCCAGTACTTTATTTACATTTACAAAATGTGCAATACCTCATAAATTATATTATTTATATTTATTTTATTTTTTTCACAGACAAATGTATTACACTACTTAACAGATGATTCTTTCAAATTGATGTTCAGCTACCAGAAAAATTTGTATTATATACCTTTGTGCTTGATACTGAAGTGTTTATTTTCCGATGTCGACAGCTACATTTACAGAAAACTGATTCAAGGTTACGAAGATGATACTCGCTACACTGAGTAAGTTTCTTAAATCAACCTGAATATATATTCAAGGTGCATCTATACATAAAATCTATAAAAAAAGTAACTACATTTTCTCATTTCAGTATTGTCAAGGACATGTTACATGCACTTCACGCTGAAAATTTGCACACAACCGAAGATTGTAGAACGCACTTGGGGAAAATATTCCGAGTGAAGTTCAACGACTGTCCTGAATGGAGCACAGACATTGAAATAGCCAACTCCATAATAAAGAAATGTATTTTGATTCACCTCGACAGCAACAAGGAAAAATTCGATTTGCTGATCTTTATGACTCAGAAGCTGTTTGCTTTTTCAAAGGACAAGTGCAAAGTGGAGGGCGCAGATGCAGTTATGATGCAGGAGTTACTTCTTGGTGAGAAATAGTGATTCTAGTTTCAAATATATTATAAATATTTTGCAATCACTACATAGTGTAAAACGAAGTCGCTTCCCGCTGTCTATCCCTATGTATGCTTAGATCTTTAAATTACACAACAGATTTTGATGCGAGTTTTTTAATAGATAGAATGATTCAATTCTGATCATTTTAGAGGTTTCTAATGTCATGCCGTTTTCTTTGCGCTAACATTGCAAACGCTGACTGAACCCTACGAGATAGATCAAAATAATGCACTATGTTTATAAAAAAACCCGCGATGGTATATGTCTATCTCTTTAGGATAACCCACAATAACCCTTTTTCAACCTTTACTATTTATGAGGAATAACGTCTTATTTTCGAAGCAATTTTAAGCAATACAGCATTAATCCTTATCCAATTAAATACCATGAATACATAGTCAAATACATAGTGCATTTAATATAGATTAATATGGCCCTTTACAGCATGTAATTTAAACGAATATTTTCGAAGATATTACAGATTTTAAATGCAGGGACATAACGGTTGCGGCTTTATATTGGTTATACTATATGTCAAGTATCTAAATTTTTTTAACTAATGACATCAACAGTTTTGACGCGATCGTGATTGTCGACATCCACTCAAATACTTATCAAATATGGTAAATTCTGGTAAATATATAAAAACGCGATAGTTTTGAAAATAAAAATATATTTAACTTTTGGTAGATATAAATAAACTTCACATTGAGGAAAAACAAAAAATGTATTAAGGAAATATGTATTAATGTATTAAGGAAATACCTTATCCACTCTGAAGATTTCTCCAGAAGAGTGTTAAAAACAAATTGCTTTGCAATTAATTTTATTGGCTCACATATGTTTTTGGAGAGAGATGTCAGATTCTGAACTATTGTTTCATATTGAGTTGAAAGTTGTCAAGTATTATAACATCCTGTTCTTTATATTGTCTTTATATTGTAAAATTATTAACAAGTTACTTCCATAGTATTTCAGTGAATTCATTGACTTCATTTCGTAAACACAATATTGCCCAATTAGGAAAAAACTCGTTACATCTGGGGGGATGAAACAGGAAATTAAAAAAATGATCAGTGCAAGGAAATCTTCATTCCATGAAGAACTTGATGAGTTCCGTTTGAAGGTGGTTGTTGACAATGTTTTGTGGTGTATTTCATCAGTTCGGACTTCCATTGTCTAATCGAATATAAAATGATTTGAAACCCTGAAAAAACAATTACAAAATTAATAAGGTTAACCGAAAATAACAATTTTATTAAACAAGTTCCCTAAAACCAAATGATATCAAAGAACCAAATACCATATATGAGTTCAAATAAAAAATCAGCAAACATATGCACTCTATTGAAACAATGTTTCTGAAAACTTAACCTTAAGCACTAAACATCTTCAGTATATATCCAGTTTTTTTTATATTAAAGGTAATTAGGAATAAATAGAGTAGTAGATGAACTTCCACCTTTTTTAGGTATTTATTGATATATTTGTACATGCAAAAATTTGTTCATTACAATGTGTATTATGATTATATATACTGAGATGTATCTTACTGAAAAATTATATTATGATATCTCTTAATTGAAATTTGAATAATGTGAAATTGGGTTGTTTCAGGTGGTCATCTGTACCTTCAACTGGTCAAAGAAAAACTCGCCTCTTGGCTCGTTGGTCTTAAAATGAACATCTTGAAATGCTCCAAATCAGCCAGCTTTACTTTCAGTTTGAACGATATGATGAAAGCTTCACGCAGCAGTGGAGGGATACAAACACATCTGGAAATGTTCCTAGCCACAGGAAACATTACCAGCTTATCAGGTCTCGGCTTAATGCAAGACAAGGGATTAGTCATTATGGCGGAAAATATCAATCGCATGCGATACATGTCGCACTTTCGGGCCGTCCACAGAGGTGCTTTCTTCCAGGAAATGAGAACTACGGAAGCGAGACAACTCCTTCCTGATGCCTGGGGTTTCATATGCCCGGTACATACCCCAGATGGTGCGCCATGTGGCTTGTTGAACCATCTCACAAATGATTGCATCGTTACTGATGTTCCTGATGAAGAAAAAGTCAAGAATATTCCTACGCTTCTAACTAGTCTTGGGATGGTACCATTGAATTACGCTGAGGAAATTCTAGATCTCAAAACCAGTATTGCAGTTCAGTTGGACGGCAGGATGCTAGGTTATGTTGCCAGCAGGGAAGCAGCTGCAATTGCAAATAAACTACGTTCATACAAAATTGAAGGGGTAAAAATTCCCGAAACTTTGGAGATCGCTTTGGTACCTTTGAAGAAGTCCGTCTCGCAGTATCCGGGATTGTTTCTGTTTACTGGACCGGCACGAATGATGAGACCCTTATTAAATTTGTTTGAGGGCAAGACGGAACTAATTGGGACTTTTGAGCAGGTTTATTTGGATGTTTGTATGAGGCCCGAAGAATTCTATGGAGGTAAGTTAATTTATTTTAAGTTTATAAAATCAGGGGAAAATGATCAATATTTCAGACAAATGTATGAAGTAACTTGCTGCAAATAATGTATATGTTGCCATTATGAAGGAATCAACTTGGTGTTGTGACATTTCATGTCCAGCGGCGGCCATACATTGCTTTTCAAATAATGTATAACTTTAAGATAATACTTATTATTGACCGTACGACCTTCTGTGAAAAGCTTGTACCACTTGTAAACATTTTCCATCTTGTAGTACAATCACCATATGCATTTGTTAACGTTTCAAGTGTATTTGAGCACTTGGAGAATTTTTTTTTGAAGTGTCTACAAACCTATTTTTCAGAGTATCAATATTTGCATATATATGTGTGTAGACCTTCACGAGCCTCACTTTTTGCAATACTTATCCCAAATGACAGAAAAAGTTGCTTAGAAATCGATTTCAACCCTACATACAGTATTTCAATCCAAAATAAATAAAATATATTTTATAATTTGATTTTAAAATGGTTACCAGTAGAAGGTTGTAACACTAAATTACCAAGATCCAGTTCAAAACATTAATATTTTAATATGTAATATTTAACTCGGTACAAAAAAGTTTACCTTTCACAGCCACAAGAATTTAAAAATAAAAAATTTGTTAAGATGAAGAAATCACTATTCAACTGAATAAAAAATAATAATACAAATAATATATTCTGTTAATGATTATAAACTTTCTAGACTTTTTATAAATTCTTATTAGGTTGAGAATATTTTCTTTAGTTTGTTGAATATTAGAATAAGTACACACAAAAACTTTACGTTTATCGTGTACTTAAGCTATTTAAGCTATGTGTGTAAACTGATCCTTTCTTGGAATTAATTAAATTATTACTATTACTATATATTCAGGTTAACACAGTAAATTTATTTCTAAGAAAAAATTGGCAACATCATTTTTTAAGGAACAATTGAGTAGTAATAGAACTAAAATATTGACTCTATGTTGCGGCAAATAGAGAACTACCCCTATTGGTCTACAATCTCTGTATGGAACACTTTTTTGATTTCTCTATTTTTCAATGCAAGAAGTCACATTGCTGAAAGTTAGAAAGGAAACAATTTTCACAGATGAAGTTGTTTATTTTAAAAGGCTGTTGCAAACATATTCACAATATAGGTATTTAATCAATATTTAAATAAATTCAGTGTAAAAAGTGATACCACAAATATACAGAGGCAGTATAACATTGATATAAATTAATAGCTGGAAATTGTATAGGGGATGATTCTAAAAATGCACGAGTTTCACTTATTTCTAATTCAATTGAGACTAGCAACTTCTACATATATTCAGTATCAATTGAGTATTTATTAAAAAATGTACTCAATTGTCTCCTGCTCCTACTGCATTCACCTTATCGAATATATCTTTAACATCTTGGAATACGGCTTCTTCAGGCCTTGTAGCATCAATTTTCTTCACTAAATTAGATTTATCATAATAGTCGATAATGGGACGAGTTTCATTCAAGTATGTATTGAAACGCTTTTTCAAACTCTCGGGGTTGTCGTCCACTCTACCGCTTCCACTGGCACCCCTGTTTAAACAACGCTCCAGGCAGATTTCTAGAGGACAGTCAAAAAACAGAACAAACTGAAGTAGCACTCTGCTAGCTACAGTGTTATTCCAGCCTTCCAGGTTGTTTTGGTTTCTAGGAAAACCGTCTATGAGGAACTTTTCTTTTCCGGACTTTGTCATCGCATTCTCCAAAAGACTGCAGGTAATTTCCACCGGTACAATTTTACCTTCGCGGATGTAATTCTCTATCAGTTCACCGTATTCTGACCCTGGATTGTTTCGTTCTTCTCTTAGTAAATCGCCCGCCGATAAATGTACATATCCGTAATTTTCCACAATTTTTTGACATTGCGTTCCTTTTCCGGCCCCGGGGCCACCCAAGACGAAAACAACTTTTGGGGGCATTCTTACGATTGCGGCGAAAGTTCTCACAAGCTTGCTAGCTTTGCTGTAAAACGACTCGAGCATAACCTCACATTTTAATAGATTTTATAGGTTTGATGATTTGGCAGTTACGTAAGAAGATTAATTAGTCTATTCTCCGAAGATTATAAATTCTTAAAGCATAGGTAAATTATTTTTGTAAAAAAATTCTCAAATATGCTACTTTCTTTTCATTTGACGCAATTTCTTACAAAACGGGAGTGACTAGTAGTTCGGCCGTTCTGTAAGATAGGAAACAAAAATTTTAAACATGAATTTTTTTGTCAAAACACTCCGTATTTCAATTTCACATTTGTATCGCAGCGGGTGTAATAATTAAATAAGTATTAATACAGTGAAATTATTATATTTTATAAGTGATGCTCAGCTAAATCATGTTGGTGGACTATTGTTAAATTTCGACGTCTACCGAAACCTTTCATCTAGTTGCCTGCTTGCAGTGAACGTTGCAAGCAATCACAAAAGCGACAGCCGGTTAAGTCCGACCGTACGCGGACCCCATAATTGCAGTTGAGGCAACCACAATATTGTGGCCACGTTAACTGTACTTCGCGGTTGACCCAACCACATTTTTGTGGTCGGCTTGCGGTCATATAAACCACACTTCCAGTTGAGGCAACTGACATCTATATTTTGTGGTGTCAGTTTAGTGCCAGTTTTAAAATGGATTTCGAATAAGAAGCACAACTACTTCTTATTTTGAGGAGAAGGAGACGACGTAGGAAGGGACGATCGCTTTGAGTACATCCACTTCTGGTTGCGCGACAACAGGATGGATTTTTTTTAAATTTTATTCGATAAACTAAAAAATAAAGTGTATCGGTATCAAATCTATTTTCCATATCGGAGACGTCCTTTCACTCCCTATCGTTCACGAGTTATGAATTTGGGTACAACGGTGTACTCGGTTGGGTACTCGGTTTGTGGTTCGTGTACGATGACATATCGGCG